>ML121588.1:66971-142425 GCA_003788615.2 Terfezia boudieri ATCC MYA-4762 | reverse complement strand
TGGCAGAATCTGACGATGGGACATATTGGTAGAGGAGGTAGTAGTGGTAGTCTATTGTTGGTAATAGACAAGCATTATAATGTTACAGGCAAGCTGTAATATACCTAAAAGCTATATAAAATATATATGGAACACGGAACTTGTGCTAGCAAGTAGATATAATAGAACTCGGGTGTAAATGCGTGCTTGATGAAAGCAAATCGTATTGTCACTTAGAACAACGCTTTCGTCTTGCCCTTCTATCTATCCAACAGGTGCTCGCTTATATAGGCAGCTTGATCTGATAACCATTTATCAGATCTTGTACGAGTTGCCTATTCAAGCATAGCTAACAGAAGAGGCTATGTCGTCAGTAGTTGCCGAATTGGGAAACCACTTCCCAATATGGACACCTACAGTCTGACATACATATATGAGTTCAGCTGAGATGCAACGCAATCATCCTCAGGCTGAAGTACATGAACTAACTATAGAACCAACCAATAACCGTACAGGAATAACAGATAACAGAAACTAATAGAACCATATCGAAGACTTAAACATACATGAGGCCATCCTGAGGTCACACACTTCCGTATTCCCATCTCTAATTCCACATCTAACTAGTAGGTGATCAAGCTACTGTATTAGCTAGTGCTTAACGAATGCTCAGGACTGGGTTCCGCGTCTTAGTACGTAGGTCTCTTACCTGAGCCCTAACAATATTGCAGATGCCATACTGCCTACAGTGGGTGAGTTCAGGCCATTTGTGCTAGTGTGTTCTCTATAAGCAGCACACTACAAGAAGTTGGTAAAGCAATCTAATGTTAAGATATTAGATATGTCTACTTGGGATCATGTGGAGTTGGAAGAGTTATGGAAGTTACGATTTTCTTCAGTTACTCAAGCAGACCTTCAGAAATATTTTGACAAATGGGGCGGAGTCCTACGATCAGTCTTGGAGAGAATAGACAGCATATATCAGTAAGACTTGGAAATTATCTACTCGACTGTGAATATTAATAAGTGCATGAGGTTCATTGGGACATTGTGCTATAATTCTACAACTGTCAGTGGGACTGTATTACATATCAGTGTAATGTGTGAGGGATTTTATGTAGACCTCCAAGTCAGATTCGCTTCTCTTTATATCGAAAACATAGTTATCTCAACCTATGAAAAGGGTAAGAAAGAAGATATCATTAAGTATATCAGGGTGACCAAACAGAATAATAAACTTTTGTCAATGAGGGGATTTATCTTCGAGGCTGTGGCATATCGTATACTTAGGAGGGGGGGGGTGTTTGAGGTTTGTATTACCGGGTTCATAGTATTACGGATTTCATATTGATGTGCTGTTAGATTCGACGCCTGGGGCATCCGATCAAGGAGAAATTGCCGCTTCCTGCGACTATACTGCAGATCTTCCACACGATTGGCAAGATTAAGCCTGCCTTTTATTGCAGACCACACAGCAAAACATTTGAGTCTATTGATGCAAGTTCACATTGGCCATGGAGATTACGATGAGTTATTTCAAATGACGGTTGGAAAACAGCATGGTATAAAGGTGAATGGTTTAGAGAATATCAAAGCCAAGTTGACAAAGAAAGTTCGTTTATACTTTGTTATTCCCAACGATGCATATCCTAATTTTATCAACCCACAAAATTACCTCAATTTGCAAGGACAAAAGCATCAAAAAATCCCCAAATGGATAAATGATGTGGAACAGTGGGCGTTGAGATTGGATTATACGACTTTTTGATAATTCTTTTTTTTTTATTTTTTTTATTACGAGAGCAGCCTCGGGAAAAAAATAATGGCCGTCTCGTGTAGATCTGGAGATGGATAGGCCCTTGATGTCGTTCTGGGTTATGGGACTGGAACCTCCCAATGCAAGATAGTGACTCCAGACTTGAACCTGCCGTTGCTGTGCTAAGAGTTTGGAGTTTCATTCATTCTTGTCTTTCTTTCCAGAGCATCTCTTTTGTTGCACTTAGTACATTTTTTGTAATTCGGGTTTCTTGTTTTGACTCCGATCCCCAAAATCTATCGGATCGTGAGATTGCTCTAGGTACGTAGGATTTGCAATAATATTTATGTCGCATGAGCATATGAAAGCAAAAGCATGCAAAGTCCTTAGTTTAGTATACAAGTAGGAAGAAAGAATATCAAGCGGTATAGGTCAAATCGTCATCACATAGCTGCATTATGGCAGCGGGCTCAATGCAATCCATCCTGCCCATATCCTTTCCTTTTTCCGAAAACCAACGCCCTATCCTAAACCTACATCCCGAACCATTCCACCCCCCATGTAATCTGCTCTAACTCATGTCCTCGTCTTCCTCCTCTTCACTTAACTTCCTCTTCCCATTGACACTCCCATGCCCATTCTGCCCTCTTATCTCCTCAACATCCATACTCTCCTGCCTACTCTTCCCACCCTCTTCGCCCTCCTCCTCCACGCCTTCTTCCTCGTCTACACCCTCCCCTCGTTCCTCATCTTCCCCCTCCTCTTGAACAATTTCACGCCCTTCTTCTTCCTCAGCACCGTCGCCACGCTCTAACCTTCCCCCGTTTATGGTCATTTGCCCAGCGCCAAGCTCCCCAGAGGCCTTCTTCGTTCGCTCGGTAGCGATTTTCTTGTAAGGGACTGTGCGAGGGATGGTGTCGGAGAGGAATTCGAGGGTATCGAGGGCGGCAACGGCGTTGGCTGTATGTTCCAAGCTCCGCAGTTAGTATCTGGCTAGATATGTTGGGTAGACGGGAGAGTGAGTGTAGGATATGGTACCGAGATCTTTATATTGTAAATTCTTTCTCCGGTCTTTCTGTGCGCCTTTGTAACCTTGTTTGGCGAGGTATTGGATAAACATCTCCTACATGGGAAGTTTAGCACTGTTTACCCCTTGAATCCCGGGTTGGCAGTGGTGGTCGTGGGGTTGTATGGGGTTGGAGAATAGTGGGACGTACAGCAGCTACAGTCACCAGAAACGCAGCACTGCTAGAACATGTACCAATTTCCTCGTCGAGCTTGATGATGCGTTTCACGCGGGTAACTTTTCCAGGCAATTGTATCAGCATGATCCTGCAGAGGAGCTGAAAGTTGGTAAAACATACGTGGAAGAGCAGTGGAGCCATTGATCTCGTCTGCGGGAGGTATTGGCTCGATGCCGTATGGCATTGCTTATGGAGATAGACAAAGTACAGAAGTCTGGCTTCGTAGAGTAGAGTCCACTGGTGAACGTTTGTAGAGTTCTTGCTTGCTTTGTGGTGCGGATGGAGGAGATTGGAGTGTGCTGTTCAGCTAAGAAGGGTTGGATGAAGTTCAGGTTCAGGTTCACGTCGCTGCGTTGCTTTAGCTACTAGGTAGCTAGCTGCCAGGCGCCGGGGGACAGGTTATATTTCTTCAGACGAGCAGATAGAGATGTATAGTAAGGTTGGATAATCATCTAGAGCAGTAAGTCTGGAGTATCATCTAGAGCCCCTTGTCGAGTTTGGCCATTATGGTGGACTCATCACTCGAGACTTACACGAGAGACACGTTCAAGTGCGTGTTCCTTCAGATCACCATTTTACATACGCAGCTCAGCTACGGTACCTATGCCAGGATGGACTCTGGGTATGCTGTACAGTTGCATAACATTTGGTACAATACAAAGTACTGTACCACTTTTATTTCTTTCACAATAACCACGTAGTAGCGGAGCCGGGGAAGGTGGTTGTTTCCAATGATTGTTGACGCTTCCACCTGTACTTGTGCTCATCCATCAAAGTACTCAACAAACTTCAAGACTTCATCCCCAAACGAGCCATTCTCCAAGGACTGCTGACATACATAATCGTATAGCCCGACGGCTCAATCAGTGGCCCTTAGCAGGTTTCTTTGCCCTGTTACTTCCTCTCTCTTCATCTAGCTATAGTGGTGCTCAAGTACCAATATACCCTGTCTATCCGTGGCGGAGTAGCACCACTTTTCTTTGGCAGCCGCTGCCCCATCAGCTGTTAAAACATACTATGAGGGGGTTGGAGGAAGGCTTGCCCAGTACACGCCACGGGGCGGAAAAGATACCACAGTACAGATTCTTCATGTCTCGACAGATTATATTCTCAAGAGTGGTGCTTTTCATCTTTTAGAAGATGTTGTGGGGGTTTCCAGCAATGCAGAAGCAGAGGTAGACTAATGCAGAGGCACTCCCAAGGTGACCAGAAGTGGTTGGAAAATGTATGCCCCCGAGAGAGATAGCAATCGGTTTGTAATCAGTAGTGCTTATCATACAAAGCAGGATATAGTCAACTGAGGTTGTTCAGATAATACCCACTGTGATTGGAATTTCAAAAAACAGTGAGTGGAGTATTGGCTGTTACAAGAATACTCTGATTGCAGCATCAGAGTATCTAACAGCTCATAGTACCCCAAGTACTCCGCCAGATGGGAGACTCTGTATCGCTATTTCCCAAGTATCTTTCATATCAGCAAGCCAAAAAATGCGATGACTATGCTGATGTTTAAATGCAAACAATTTGGGTATGTCAAGGTGGGAAACTATGCAATATATAACTGACTGCACTTTTTGGTATTTACAAGCAGCCCACTCAACATGTCTAAAGTATTCTGGAACTCCCCGACGATTCTGAGTGTCTATCTTCCGAAGGATGCGATTGTGAGGCCCACACTGCTCATGCGCCCTATGAGCTTCCGGGCCGCGTCTGACTCGAAGTTTCATGCTGCCATTGCAAAAATATATTGAACTTGACTGGCCTGGGAGGTCAGATAGACTGGGTCCCGCAAAGAGAATCTGAAATATAATGTCTAGCAGTTCAGATCTCCGGTTGCTTATGGCTAACTATATCCAAGTAAGCCATGGAAAGGGCGCGCGGGGTTCCATGTCATATATTACTGTAGGTGAAATATAGCATGTTCAATACCTCCCCCGAGAAGGAGAAAACCGTTGTCTAGTTGCATGGCTGGGGGCGCCTCTAAAGTATTGCTATGTTCAGGGTAACTATAGTTGCGAACGTTCCACCGTCCTCACCATCTTGTTTAAGGACCAGAGACACCCAAAATTGGGAGTTCTCAGACAAGAGTATATACTTTACCTCTTCAATCCGCTTTCTAAAATGGGTTACTTTTTAGCACAACTCCTGATTATTGCATGTGCCTTCCAATATAGTTACCCTCAGCCAGGAATATTCCATGCGTTGGGTAGCTAAAAAAATAAATGAATGAATGAATGCTCACAATACTACTGGAATTTGAGTAGAATGTATATCCTATGGCCGCTGTTGCTTATGGTAACTTTACCCTACCATCGCAAAAAAAGAAGCAACATGTTAGCCGATGGTGGATGGAATATATCGGGAAAAGAGATTACTTTTGCGCATGCGATGATGTGAGATAATGTACAGTTCGCTACAATTAACAATTTAAAATTAACGAGGTGCAGCAGCTGCAAAATCTAGGGACACAGCACCTTTTCACACAACTTGCAACTCTGCACCCATCGCTCCACCCAGAGCTGCCATCCACACAGCCCTCCACCAAGACTCCATAAACCAAGAAGCACGTCTCCACAAATTGCAAAGTCTACTCCCTCGTGCCCAGTTCTGGGCTCTTGGACACACTCCTCCTGTCCCTACCCCTCATCCTCAACTGCTTCTTTTGCGCCAATTCCAACTCTCTCTCCAAATTCTTATCCGGCTCCTTCCTGTGGATGAAATTACAGAAACCAGCTCTCACACATCCCTCCCCACTGTTCAGCCTACAGCACGCTTCCCGGAAATCTGTCACGGGGCTCAACTCGCAGTAGACCGGCCTCGCAGCGTACCATCTCGAATTCAGGTCGTCGCAAGCCTTCTGTGCGTCTTCCTCGTACTTGAACCGCGCATATACATTGCCAATCAAGTGGTCGTTGTTGTTGTCACAGACAACAACCTCCTCGACTTCTCCGTACCGGCACATCTCGCAGAAGAAATCTTCATAGAAGGCGTCAAAGTGGTTTTGTAGCTGCGAAGGGTTCATTTTGTTTTTCGGGTCGAAGGCGGGGTTTTGGTAGAGATTGGGGAGTAGGATGGTCTGGCTGTAGGAGGGCTTGACGTGTTTTCGGGAGCATCGGTCGCCGTGACGGCAGGCGCCGATCTTGTAGTAGAAGGAACCTAGGGCACGGATTTTAGCTATGGTGGGCTTGGGAATCGAGGTGGAATAGAGAACTTACAGTTGACTTTGTCCTGTTCGGTACCGAAGATGGAGGCAAGATAACTAGCTGCGAGGATTGTCAGAAATGATCGTTTGCACTGGACCGGGTAGAGAATCAATACACACCCATGAATTCAACCCTGTTTTTGAATTGCAATCCTTTCTTTCAGTGAGGGTAGATTGTATTTTGATGTCTGGGCGCAAAGGTGTTTGTGTTCTCAAAAAGATCTTCCGTTCGACTTGCGCGTGAGAGTTGACGGTGGACACATCTTCAACTAGGCTCGTTCCGAAGGTCTTGATTAGTCACCACACGATATTCCAAAACGCCCGCCAAAACCCCACATCCCTGCACAAGCACAAACAAACGTCTCAGAAAGGAGCTAAATTCCGGATTACCCTTGAAAGACAAATAACCATCGATAAGCAACGCACAATGGATCGAGGGCGTGGTGGATTTCGTGGTCGAGGTGGCAACCGGGGTGACAGTGGTGGGAGAGGCGGTGGAAGAGGAGGGTATCAGGGAAACCGACAAGGCGGAGAAGGCCAGGGGGATAGAAAACCCAGAGAAGCTATCCTAGACTTGGGGAAATACCTTGACAAGGCCATTACAGTGAAATTTACTGGTGGAAGGGAAGGTTGGTTTTACCAAATGTTATATATGAGTGTTCCAGGCTAACCACCACTGATATATCTAGTTATTGGAGTACTCAAAGGCTACGACCAACTCATGAACTTAGTGTTAGACGATGTGAAGGAGACATTTAGAGGTAATGCTCCTCTGGATTAAATTCTCATTCTATGTGGATGTAAAGCTAATTTCTACCAGATGAGGATGGGAATGAACAGAACCGCGAGCTTGGGCTTGTTGTCGCTCGCGGCCCAATGTTGACCTTAATATCCCCGATTGACGGCAGTGAACAGATCGCCAACCCTTTCTTAGCAGCCGAGATGGAGGCTAGTGGAGCAACATTAGTATAGCGAGACCTTCTTGCAAGTGGGTTTGTCTGTAAAAATGGCACAGAGGGTGTTTGCATAGAAATGTTGCAAGGAAAATGTTGAGGAATGACTCGGCCTAATTTAGGTGCACCCTCTCCCCCGGGGGGATATTCAGGTGCTTTTCTGTTTCTGAACCCCGAAACCTTATTTTACTCCTTCATGTAAAGCAGGCGCGCTAGAAGGATTGATATAAATAATACGTTGTACCTGTCCTGGCTCGTTGGTGAAAGTACTAAGGTAATAGTGTCATATATCCCATGTGGGCTTTGATTTGAATTTCTTGTGTCCTCTCTCGGCAGCTCTGTACATAAAATTCGTTCCATGGATTTGAAATACCAGGTTCTTGACCTCACCGGTGGTCTCGGTTCTAGTCAGAACCTCGGGAAGCTTTGGTGGTACCTCAACCTCAAAAATGGAATGCTCCTTGGGGATAACTATGTCTCAAGCATCAGCACTGCTCTGAATGAAAACTGGGTCGAACTCACTCTTTATGGCGTTCTCCTTTGTGACAATCTCAAAAGTCATCTTCGTCTCTTTCACCATAATTCCTTTAATCCCAACCCTGCTCGGACATCTGCTTCTCACAACCTTCATTTCTGCTCCATGTAGATCCGCAGCCATGATCTTTGCCGCCAACTCCTGCCCCAGCATCAATGACTTTCCCTTCTCAATATGACCTCCACCAGTTGCTCTCGGCGCCATTCCAGCATCTCCAAACAATGTCTCCTGGACGTACCCGACCCACAATGTATGTAGCGGTTCGTAAATCTCATACTTTTGACATTCTGGTGGTATCTCATAAATCCTCAACTTTCTCTTCTCCTTCGCAGTCAATGGTTTAGGCTTCCGTGATTTCCGCCGCAAGGCCAGCTTCTCTGCTCTTTCTCGGCGACGCTGAGCTCGGCCATCTGCGACATCTGAAGGTTGAGTCGGGTTGAGATTGAGTACCCGGGACTTTATTTTCTCTGTGAAGATCTGCGAAGCGAGCTCAGGCGGGTGTGCTTTTGACAGCAACGTCTCTGTATAGTACCCTTTCGATGTGGGCGTCGGGTTGATGGGCGTATCAGGTGGCATCTTTGTCGTTGTAGGGAGTGGTTGGTTTCCGTTCGGGTGCCCGAATTACTTATGCCAAGACTGAAGGTCCACCGGGTAGATTAGATACTGCCTCAACTCAAGTTGTGCAACTACCCGACTCACGGCAGCAACGAACATCTCCAATCACCATGTCGACACCTACTAGAACTATCAGGTACCTTCAGCTGGGGAAGTTCGGGGGCTAGAAAAAAGAGGCTAATTGGAGCTGTGCAGAAACCTTTGGAGGATCGGGATCAAGGGCTACTTCCAGCAGATGAACGTACGTTGCGACTCCCTAGTGCTACGCCAACGGTGTCACCTGCTCCTTGCTGACTTTTTGCTTGGGCCTTAAGAGCATCGGTACGGCTATCTCCTACTCTCGACCCATCAAATCGCAATTACAACTGGCTAAATGATGGATATCCGTATAGGTGATACCAAGGCCGGAACTTTGATCGGCATGGATAGGTTCGGTAACAAGTACTATGAGAACTTTGAGGAAGAGCTTCCATGTGAGTTTACTCCTCCCTGGGACCCGGCCACACACAATTCGGCTGACAATCGGTGACAGTAAGGACAAAATGGGTTGATTTTAAGAATTGGTACTATGATGCGTAAGTCTCATTCCCAAGGCGACAGAGATTGAATAATAGATGGAGCCTAATTTTCAATCCATAGCTCTGAGATTGAGCCCGGTTGGCATGCATGGCTTCACTACATGACCGACAAGCCACCAACACAGGATCCTTTGCTTCAGCCAAGGAAGAACAAGTGGAGCCCCGTGGAGCATGTTTGTCCCCGAGTGACTTCTATATTGTTCGAATTTTGTGACTAACAGTGGAGATAGGTTCCCAACCCAACTATGAGCCGGGCTGCATACAAGCCATACTCCACTGTGCAACAAGGCAGAGTTCAGTCGTGGGCACCAGTTGCAAAACCAAGAGAGTGTAGTGCATGATGTAGATGTTGTGATTTGTGTGTGGAAAAAGGGGTAGTAATGATAACTGTGGTTGAATTATTTGTATATCAGCCGCTTGAGCTGGTATAGGTATTCGTAATCGCTGCTCAGGCGATCAAAGCTAGAAGGGCTTTAATAGAGGGGAGGGCATTCTATCCTAGAGTTTGTACTTGTATTTGTTCATGTACTTATTTGCAAAGCGCTAAATCCACAAACATGGATTAAACATGGATTAATATAATTCAGGGTAATATAGTTGCGTTTGTGTGTGCAATATTGCATCCTCCAGATTCATACTCACTACTCCCTCATCAGCTTAAGCCCTTCTTCCTTTTTCCTTGAAGGCAAAGGGTACTTGCATTTGTAGAACTCACTTATAACTATTACGCCTTCAATTCTTCCATCTGGCTATTTATGACCAACACATGTTCGAAATACCGCAGAAACTGTTTGCTTCAAGGAAAGTAACTTGCCCATTATTTTGTGAGGCCCTTACATCTGTTTATACCGTTCCTTCCTCAGCGGCTTCTTTGGCCTCTTGGGGAAGGACTTTGGGCACGTATAAGATCATCTAGCTACTACATTCATAGAGTGCTTTGAGACTGCTGCGGCATATCACAAGCAATGTGTGGTGTGGTTTTCCTGGCTCGCTCCCCTCAGCTCTGCTTTTCTTCCACCCTTGAGTGCCACTGTATTTGAGCAACATGCAAGGGGTCGCGCCACCAAGACTAGCCTCTGAGCTCATATGTAGAAAAGAAAGCCGGAGATGGCCAGGGTAAGTCGCTCGAGGGCCGGTATTCTTGCTGATTACCCTGAACTGTATGCGTATATGTTCTGCCCTCTGTGCCGGTCGCGGGCAATTTAAATAATTACTCAATTTGGTAACTGTGAATTGAACAAAACATTCTGCTACACTCAAAAAAGTCATTTTTGACCACCCCTTCCACGCCACAGGGAGACGGCAGATATTGAACAAGGGGAGAATTCCGGAAAAATTACCTCAAGCCCTTCAAATGATGAGGTACATGCTTGTTAACAACTCATCACCTTCTTCTCTGATGATGAATGGAATGGAGAGGAGGATACTGAGTTTATTGCTACCGTATAAATCTGCAACGTTTCCCATGCAATAGGTATTTGAAAATTAGTTTTTTATCTGCGGGTTCTTATCTATGAGGTTTTTAATATATGGTTCAGGCTATATAGACCTTCTTGTACTGAATATCGATGTGCTATGTGGAATTCAGTGAAGTTCGGAATAATCATCAGTATAATATTTTTCGTCTACATCTTGTTGCACGATTTATCCTATAAGTAAGAAAAATCCCAGCTATTTCTTACTTATAGGATCCAGGTAAGGTGCAAAACAGTACTTTCTTAATCACAGGTACTTATTTATACGCAGATTGCTAAGTATAACTACTACCTACTGGTGGTTTCGTTTCATGTGTTTGCAAAAACTTCTACTCTAATTGTTATTGCCGATACTTTAAGAATAATCTGAAATTCTCAATTGATTGACATACGAAAGTGTTAACAGATCATGGCTGTATTAACCTCTCAGCTCTAGCGAACCAAATTGGAATGTTAAATGGAGGTCTAATCGACTGGGATATACATGAATCTATTGCAGTCGCTGGGATAGCTCCTGCTAGGTATCCGTTATCAATTCTTTTTTTGGGGGGGTAAGTAAACAAGTAAACAAGTAAACGTTTATCCATACAAGTGCATTATACACCAAATTGAGTAATTATTTAAATTGCCCGTGAGCGGCACAGTGAGTATGCCGCCCGCGGGCGGCGCATGTGCTGCCTGCGGGAGGCATATGCTGCCCGCGGGCGGCCGATGCCCGCGAGCGGGTCAGAACATATATGCATGACTATTTAACTACCATATGCATGCATACAGGCACATAAAAGTTCATTGCATTAACAAATATCGTCATCCCGCATTACTTCACCAGCTTCACAACACCAACATCAATTGCTAAACAGAATGTCACTCCCAATACCACAGCTCCTGCTACGACTACGACTGCGACTCCTGCAATCGCCATCCCCATTCCTCGTATCCAATTCCCGGCAACTTCCACGACCCGCTACCGTACTCCCACCACCACCACCTCACTACATCCACACAAAATCCCTCTCGCGGCGGCCGCCTCTCCACCCTCCCGCGAGCATTCACCCCCAAAGATCAATTTCCACCTCAGCCAAATCTTACCTGTACACAGAATCCCTCCAAGCACTGCGGCTGCTTACCTTCGGGTCCCTCGGCCTCCTCATCTCTGGATCCATCCTCTACCTCGGGTTGCACTACTATCTTGAATTGCAATCTCCCACTCCAAAGGTCTACGACCTCCCTACCCGCTCTGCGCTGCATTCTGCCTATCATGCCAAGGAGTGGGAGGGGGATCTTGCTCGCGCAGTGGGGTTTCTGAATGAGGCTGTTGGGAGGATCGAAGAGGTAGTTGCGCAAAGGGGAGGTTGGGAGGCGGTGCGGGTACTGGGAGAGGAGGGATGGGAGGAGGGTATGAGGAGGTATGTAAAGGTGTTGGGTGAGCTCGGGGAGCTGGAAGAGAAGTTGGGGTATAGAAGGAGGGCGGCAGGAAGGTGGAGGAGGGTATTGGAGTTTTCTGGGGAAGGGAGTCCTCTTAGGGGGTGTGTGGGGACGGGGGAGAGGGTTAGGGCGGCGGTGAAGTTGGGGGGGTTATTGGATGAGGTGGAGGATGCAGAAGGGGATTCTGGTGGAGTGGAGGTAAATGAGGATGAGATCACACGGAGGAGGGAGAAGAGGGAGAAAGAAGCAGAGGAAATATTTAGGTTTGCGTATCTACTTGCGGCGGAGGACGCAGGGGTGGATACTCGATTGGCGAGGGAGACTCCGGGGGTAATTCCCGTGGGGGAGAGGTTGAGTAAGGATTTACTCGACACAGCGACGGAGTTGGGGATCCACTACGCGAGGTTTAAGAGGTTGGATAAGGCGCTGCCGATATTCCTGAGCTTGCTTCGGGCACGGAGTAGTGTTTCGCCTGCGGAAGCAACGACTACACGAGGAGGGATCGCCGACCCTTGTGAGATTGGAAAGGTGGAGGCATATCTTGGGGAGGTACTTTGGGCGGTGGGGGAGAGAAGACAGGGGGTTGAGATGGAGAAAAGGGCGCTGGAGACGGTGGAGCGGTTGGTGGAGGAGAGGGCAGGGTGCAGGGATTGTGCGGTGTTCGCGGGGGGGAATTTGGTGGTGATGTTGAGGAAGTTGTTGGAGGAGGTGGAGGGGGAAAACGCGGAGAGAGAGAAGAAGGTGGGTGGGAGGTTGTGGTTGTGGAAGAGGAGAGATGAGGGGATGGGAGAGAAGGGAGTGGGGGAGTTGGAGAAGGAGGTGGAGAAGGCGGAGGATATGTTGAGAGGGGTGTTGGGAGTGAGAGTCACAAAGGGGAAGTAGGTTGTAGGTTGTGTAGGTTGTAGGCTGTCTTGTTTCTTCCTCTAGCCTTGATGCTCAGTCTTGGACTGTTGTACGATAATAGAGAGGCATGGCTGTGATTGCATATATGTATAGGTGTGGTGGGTTACAACGTCTGTAGTTTGAGATTCTGGATAGTAAAATGCTTGGTTGCGAATACGATATTGATAGGCAATAATCCTTTTTTTCTTCTATATGCAAATAATCTCGATATGATACAATTCGGAAGGGAGCAAAGCATGGGATGATACTCCATACTTCTCATCCATATCCACTCCCACCTCCACCTCCATCTCCACTTCCTCCACCCAACACCCCAAACCACCTCCTTCCTACCAGCTCGCCTTCTTCACCCCGGGCAAATTGCCCGCTAGCGCATTCAACCTGAATTGATACTACAACACACAAAGATTAGCCCACCCCCAACCTCAGAACCTTATAAGCTGGACTTACCCTCCCCATCCTAAAATCCCTAAACACACCCCTCCCCTTCCCAGCGACAATACACCTATTCTTGAACTGCGTGCTCCTGGTATGGGCGTGCATTGTCGTGAGCTGGAGCTGGGCTTGTGCGCGTTGACGGGGGTGGAGGGTAGTGTTTTGCGAGATGTATCTTACCTCCCCCAATATATAGTTAGAATTAGATGAGGGGGAAGAGGTGGGGGGGGCGGGGCGCCCGGAGGAGGGGAGTGTACCGGAGTGCTTGACGTAACTGCTCATTCTCGGCGAAGGCTTCACGCTTCATTTGGTCCCGGAGGACACGGGCATTGATGAATATCCCGATGGGATGCTTTTTGGAAAGTTGGAGGAGGGGGGTGGGAAACATTGTTTTGGAGTGGTGCAATTGGGGGCTGTTAATTGTTCTACCGAGGCTGGACCGGTCTGGATGTGTTTGAGGTTGTATGTACAGTGTATATCACGAATGTACATAGGTAAGGCTGGGCAATCGGCCAATAACTACAAGTAGGCTTCGCCAGCCGTTGGGTGTGCTACAGACTAGATTCCTCCGTACCTTCTGGCCGGGACAGTTTGTGGCTCTGGATCTCCTGCGATATTTGACCGCTGGGTAGGCGGGGGAAAAAAGGTGAACGGAGTCGCGAGCTACGGACGCCGTCCTCAGCTGAGAGGATTTAATCAAGCTGGGCCTTTGGATATCTACTTTACCGTTCTCTGATATTTACTCATTCTTTGGCTCTACTCTGCGACGGTTCACGCCAGTCTCATCTTCAATTCCTTTGATACCCCCGATAGTCGTGCTGCTTCAATAAACCCCGTTAACCAGTGAGTTCTTTCTTTTCTTACGAAAAGGGTTATAGATGTGCGACGATAAATCAATCGTGGGAATGATCCAACAGGGGACCGGGGGAAGGGCTTTGGAGAGGCTGATCAGGGAAACCACAATTGAAGCTTGAGCGACTTGTCTCCTCTCCTCTTCGCCGATCCAATTTCAACCCCACTTCAAACTCCATCTCTCATCATCCAAATTGCAGCCTGAGCCTCCCTCCCCCCAAAACCTCTATACCCCACCATCACTGCCACGACATCATTCAATCAATACTCCCCCCTCTCTCTACACACACAGGGTCGCCTCCAACATCCTGCCTCGACCTCCTCAAAGGCTCTGACATCCAATTCCACTGACACTTTCAATCTTTCTCTCCCGTAGCCAACATCCCCGTCTTCGTCGGCGAAGGCCCTGTTGACCTCGGCATCACCGGGCACGACCAAGTCCGCGAATCTCGCGCGACCGAGGTCGAGCAAATCCTGGGTCCTGGCTTTGGGAAATGTAACCTTCAACTCCAGGTCCCCGAAATGGGCATTTCCAGGATCCCAAGGACCTAGTGGGACGAAATATTGTCACCAGCTTTGTATCACTTACGAGGCAGTATTTTGGGGGGCTGGAGGTAGAGGGGGCCAGGGAGGAGAGGAGGGGGGCAACAAAAATTAAGGGGGAAGTGTGGAGGCGGTATAGGAAGATGTTGGGGTGATGCAGTAGTAGTAGTTGCGAATCGGGGCGCCGGCGGCAAGCGGAGGAATTGAGTTCATTGGAGGTTGAGGATGGGCGAGGCGAGAGCGTGCCGGGGCCGCGGGAGAGGGCGGGGCATTTTGTGGTTGTTGGTTGCCGGGGAACTTATGCAGTGGATTTCGCAGGGTTTGGGCGGCTTCAGGGTAATAGTTCTCTACAGGACTACTGTACCGATTATGGTCCATCTACAGCCTCGCATCCTTTTATGGCGGCATGGTCATATATCTCCATTGCACAAAGAGAAGCTTGGCAGAAAGTATACTGATTTCGAATTTGAAGAAGAGGAAAATCATTTCAGATTTTCCCGTGGCTCGAACCCCGACACCTGGGCCGCACCGAAGCAGCGTCTTACTATTCGGCCATGTTGATAACTGGCGGTGAGGAGTATTGGCGGGTCATGACGTGAAAACTTTTCAGAAAAACCATATTCTCCCCTAACCAGACTATTCCCCCGTCCCTTCACTCCCTTTCCTATATCAATTTAGCCTGCTATACCCACATGTACTACCACCACCAACGCTGACCTGCCTTTACCAAAACCCTAACATAGGTACTTGCCTCTAACAACGTCCCAGGCTGATTACAAAACAACACACACTCTAATGGATAACATTTCCAGCAACACCATTTGCAATGACACGACTGCCGCTTTATCAGGGCGCTGGTGCTGATCCGAGCGGGTGGTTTGTCTGTAGTAGGCTCAGGGTGGTTGTCGGCGTTATAATAGTGATGGTAGCAACTGGTGATGTATTTGTACTGAGAAGGAGGATGGGGGAAATGGATAAATAGAAGGGGATGATGTTTAGTATCTGCATGGTGCTGGCTGACTCAAATCAAAATGAAATAGGTCTCTAGGTCTATACATAACAGTAATATATATGCAAGACGGAGGCAGGGGCAATGCCGTACATCAGGGAGCTTATGTTATCTGCCATGCAAGTAAGTGACAAACAATGGATATAAGCTCTCTGTGAGTAGTATTCTGATGCATGTAGCCAGAATACCTACAATTGTTGACTTGTGGTCTCTTCCCAGACTCTTACCCTCCTTAGTACCCAATAAAGAATATTTGCCGTTCGTGGGAGAGGGATCTGGTCTGAAAAAATTGAAATTCTGCTCCTCCCTGCCCCACAATGCCAAAGAGAAGGCTGCTCAACTTCAACTCATTGCCTAATCATATGGAACCTCTGCTCCCCGCAGATTTCGAAGATAAAGATAGGAGTTTTAGTTCACACTGACGGGGAATTGCTTAAGTAGCCGTTGTGATATATACTCTCGATAACAATCAATGAGGAAGTGCAAGCAATCTTGAGCGGTAGGCCTGATTGTGCAACAATAGTAACCCTTGTGGGAGGATCATACATTCAATACCCCTTTCCTTTCGCCCCTTCCATGATCTGTACTCCCGATGATGTCCCGATCCGATCCGCCCCCGCCTGCAGCATCTCCAAACATTTCCTAACACCCATAAAGCACATTAGCCCAAGAAATACTTTTAGCCTCATTTCTCATCTACTTATCAATACCCCTAACTATGCCGTGTGTCACCAAGGGATAAAAATCAAACTCACCGAAAGTCCCTTACTGCTGCACTCGCCTTTACCATTACCTTGCCTTCCTTATACTCAACCGCCTTCCTCATCAATCTCACATCATTGGCAGTCGCTCCACCCCCACTGAACCCAGTACAAGTCTTAACAAACACAGCCCCCGCCTCAGCAGCAATATAGCAAGCTGCTACCTTCTGGGCGTCAGTCAAGAGCGCCGTCTCGATGATCACCTTGACTGGGTATGGCGCTGCCGCCACAACCGTCGCAGCGAGATCGTCGAAAACGGCAGGGTAGTTTGAGGATTTGAGGAGTCCAACGGGGAGGACGGTGTCGATTTCTCTGGCGCCATTTTTAATTGCGGTGGATGTTTCACTGCATTGGCGCGTTCAGGGTAAGTAGTATACGAGACTAACATGTGTGTCGTTCAGACGGGGGAGGTACAATGCCTTCGCTTCACTAGCCATAGCCCCGAGCGGGAACCCAACGACGACACAGGTTAAAACACCTGAGCCGGAGAGATTGTCGGTGACACGCTTGGCCCAACTGCTATTTACACAGCAAGACTATATCCTACCGAGATTGCTTGCAATCATCAATCATCAGCATTTTCATTGTGACCCACTTTCACAAAGCCTTCTCTTTTCAATTCCTTTCTTAGAATACAATTAATACAATCATCCCTACCTTGAACCCAAATCTCTTCGCCTCGTCACACAACCCATCAATCTGTGCCTCTGTCGCATCCGGCTTCAGCAGCGTATGATCAATAGTCCGTGAAAAACCCGGGCTAGTTGGGGATGTAATCCCAGGCGCATGATTCACAGAAGCTGCATCCTCTTGCTGAAGAGCAGTTAGAACTTTGGCGATTTTGGCGTCGATAGCGTCGAGGGTTGGGCAGGCCGTAGGTAAGGAGGACATGTTTCTGGTCAGTCACTGGATATTGCAATTAGATATCGCAGTCGTGAGCCTACTGCGGGGGTGGGGGGGGGGGGGTTAGTTAGGAAGACGTTGAGTGTTCTTAAGCCACCCCGCTTTGTCTTGGCACGCACGCATACAAACTGATATCAAAAGAAAAAAATCTGCGTCCGCATCTTCCTGCTGCGCGGGCCTTGCCCTGGCACTTGGAGTAACTTCTAGCCCTTCGCCTGCAATTACAAAATCACCAAACAATCTACATTATAATGTTCACTACAAACCCCAGCAGAACCACTGGCAGAATCACACCGGCGGAATTTCTCAGAATATTAAATGAAAAGACCCAGGCTGCCCAAGGCCTACATACTTATGTACAAACTTGCAGGGCTTTAACTCTGTATGGGCGAGAACAGGTCTCTCCCCTGAGGGTGCGTCGAGGGCAGTGGAAAGTAGAAGTTCAGGGTAAACGATCTGTACGATAAGAGAAAATTATATCTGTTCCGGCCCAGTCATCAATGATGTGTTTTTCGCCAGTAGCCCGGTTTATTCGCGATTTGACTGGTCCCTTGATGAGTGGCCCTAACTACCAATTGACTGGCTCTATTCAATTCTATCACTATGAAAAAAAAAAAAAAAAAAATACATGAAAAAAAGAAGACATAAATAAATGATGAACTATATCTATTCCACCTCGCTATCAACTAGATGTTCTGCTGTTGTCGCTGCCTCATGCTCCACCTCCATCCACTCCGCCTGATTTATTGCAGCAGATTCCAATACCAGTGCCTCGAGGGTGGCAGTGAATGGTACAAGTACGACTTGCCTTAACACAACCCTGTGACAGCGCTTTAGTAGTGCAGGCAGTTTTGCAGTTGCAATGACAATTATTTCTAGTTATTTTTATATACTAATAAAAAGAAGCAAGTCTAAAAAAAATAATCTAGATAGTTATATATAAGTTTAATTATAATAAGTATATTATCTAATAGTAAAAACTAGCTTATATATTAATATTATATTATCTTTTTAAAATAAACTAATATTATACTAAAAACAATTCCCTTAAAAAAATCAAAATCTAGCCTAGTTGGTACCAACTGCTATAAATATATTTCCCTTTAGGTACAGTAATTACTTCAATTAACAATAAAACTGCTCCATAGGTCAAAAGAAATCACATAAAGTGCAAGCCCTCAAATATGATACTATTCAAACTAGGTTTCAGGTTTAGCTATTCTTCGATGCCATCCATTTCCAATAATCCGCCCACGTCGAGTCAAATTTTGGTCCCTTCCCATACTCTAGCTCCTTATTGTCCTCTCGCTTCCCAAAGAAATACTCCGGCCAATGCATACCACACTCCCGTACCCATGTTTCCGAAGCTGATGTCAACTTCAGTCCCCGTCCACGCAAGCGTTGGAGTGTCTCATATTCTTCCCTCTCCTTTGCATCCAATTGATCTAGACCTGGCCTATGCATATACTTGGTATTCTTCTTATTAATTTGTGGCTCAATAAAGTCCTCGACTTTGCGTGAGCCCAAGGACGTTATATATGCCACAGGGGATTTTCTTGCAGGGCCGACAACTGCTTCTAGGAAGCTGGCCATGGTATGTTTGTCCAACTGTGTAATACCAACCAACTCAACCCCTTCAATGGTTAGCTCGGAGGTGGAAACTGTGCGAGGGGGATTACGCTCTGGGATGTAGTAAAGTGTATGCGTGAGGTCGTAGTCGTAACCCGATGGGTAGATCTCGATGTACCCACTGCTGTTCCCAGTTAGGAATTTGCACAGGCTAGAATTGTGGCCCCAGCGAAAACGGTCATTGAGGGGCTGGTGGCTAAGCAGGACCCCGAGGGTAGAAGGGGAAATAGTGAAGGTCTCCGGTACACTCCACTCCTGGCTGGTATTGCCGGGGATTAGATTCTGAACTGCTAGGTCGATAGCCCAGGATTTCGTTAAAAAGTCGCGTTGCTTCAGGCTCAATCTTGGGGACCGTTTGAACTCGCAGGTCAACAGGCCATTCGCAAGGTCTGGACAACGTCGCTTGTGGAGGAACCAATCTGCAGTCTGACACGGGCGGCCGCAATACCAGACTTTCTTACATTTCCCACAAAGCTGGGTTGCGGTGCGATGCTCGCAGTTCTGACGGCTGCATGGGTGAGCTGTGACCCCTGTCCTAGATGGGATGGGGTGAGACATTGTGCGAGCGGCTCGATATTGGGGAAGAAACAATCTGTAACTAGACTTCTCTACGCTTTGTGCGGGAAGACTGGCTATTTTGTGAGGGGGGAGGAATAAGTGTAAACTGCGAAGCTCAAGGAAAGCTAAGTACTATACGTCATGCATATGAACGATTTGTTCCGTTCCCAAACAGCAGTTCAAACTTTCCGCCAAGGGCGGGCCTGAACTGGGGTTTGAACAGGTGAGGTTGAAACCCACATGCATTCCATGAGGCACATACCTTATACATGCATCTGATGGACAAGCTGCATGGACTCCCTCGTATTCGAGCAAGACGTAACGTTAACCAGCCTACATTACGAGGGCCAGTGGCGGACCAATTTACTAATGTTGATCTATTATATCTTACGCTTACCCTGAAGATACCAAACTCCACATCCCATAACAGAACTTTTATTTCAGAAAGGTGTCTAATAAACCACCATGCTCAATAACGATGGGCAGGCAGTTTTCTCTACCCTAAATACAAAAGATGATGGATAAAGGCCAATAATTTAGTCTGGTTGGCACCCAATAATTCGCTGCTACTAATTCTTGATCCGGAAACTCGGGTTTTCAGAGTTAACTGATAGGTAGCATTCACCGGATCCGGGGGACCAAAAGCACTTATTCTGGCTGGTTATATGAAATAGGGGCGGAAACTACTGTTATATTTTTTTTTGAAAATTGTATTAAAGGTACATCCATATAGAGAGTTGCCTGCTTTTTGACATGGAAAGTGCTCTATGGTTAGGTGTAGTGAAAGAAAGGGGGAATCAAATTCTTATTATAGAAGCCACAATAGCTGATAGGAAAAAAAAAAAAATAGACTAAGTATTTGTTTATGTCCCTCCTTGAACGTTTAAGAAGCGGAGGTATCAGCTTCCAGCTGTAATCCTTGCTGGCAAGCCGCAATCAGCTTGTTGACTTGAGTGCCATGTGTTACCCTGATTTAATACCCCCTCTAAAAAAAAAGCTAGCTTAATATTCGAGTCTATTAGTTAATTCATAGATCCCTCCAGTCGGCCCACTGAAATTTCCTTCTGGAATCTCCCCAAGTCGTAATATAACATTCATAGATGGCTTCCAGCTATAATGCGTTGCAGATCTATCTCGTATTGGTCCAAGAGAGTAGAGAGACTTCATTAGTCTCGTGTGCTTCGATCGATATAATTACTTTGTAGTCTCATGCAAATGCTATATAGAGTAGCCTAGTCTGCTTATGTAGTCAAGAGCTTGGCATAGCTATTTATGGCCAACCTGCCTGCATTGTTTCGTGGTATAAAGTATTTAGCATAGTTTCTGTAAAGAAGTTAAAAACATAAAATCCGCCTGTGATAATAGTCAAGCATTAATAAACCCTGACAGGAACATAGAGTTCATCATCACTCGTCGCCATCGTCAACATCATTAGTCGAGAAAATGACAAGCGCTACAAATATGTGGGATGAAAGGAATGAGCACAGAAATCACAGGTAAAAAGCAAACAAAAAAAAAAACCAAGCACACCTGCTGGTGCCATAACACGCAGCTTCAAGGTGACTAAACCCTCTAATTGTTCTTTTCAAGTGGCAATTTTTGGGGACAGTTGGACAATAATCTTTTTGCGCCGGATTTGCTCCCCAATTTTGTACAATTCCTTTGGTGCTTACGCATCTTTTAAGGGGTGTCGTGCGATGACGAATATTCTAGAACCCGAATATTAATGCTTGTTCAGGCTCAATAAGGAAGGAATCTCACCTTGAAGAGCTTGATGAGGATAATCCCTTCTCGTCTACGGTGATTTGCATTTCACCACTGGATGTAGTTGAAGAGGAATCGCAATTCCAACGTACTCCCAGGAAACCAAGACACCAGCTCTTGAAGCACCTGGCAGCCCCTGCAATTCTATGACATATACCCGCCGTTGACGAGGTTGACCGCCACCCTTTCTGCTCAACGTCCACAAACCCTGCATTCAACAATTGACGTTTAATCAACAACGCAGTTTCATCTGGAGTTGGAAGATAGGGAACAGCTTTTCGTGGGGCTGGTGGGCTCTGTCCTAGTGAACTAGGCTTGGATAGATGGTGTAGACGAGCCTGTGGTGCTGCCACTGGACTAGTTTCGACTACTTCGATCCATCCACCTGGTTTTGTCTGTCTAAAAGCCAGCAAATGGCCGTTAGCCTATAAATGAATGTACCCCGTCCGGGAGGCATAATTGTGCGGGTGACTCACTCAAATGCAAGACGGAAGATCCTAGCTCCATCTTGTATCCCGGATCTCTGGTAGCGAATGTGCACAAAGTCGAAGAGCTGGTGTGTTTGTGGCTGCTTCTGCGTTTCACATGCGGGCACGTTGCCGGCCTTTACCGCACTATTGACCCTTGCAGCACCGCTATCAGCATTGGGTGCTCTAATTAGATGTTCACCATTTGACCATGAATGTGCTCCGCATGGGCATAGTATGACGAGAGGGAAGAAGTATATTTACTGGTTCAATTGACTTAGAGCCTTATCATTTTCCGCCATGATCTCTGCTTGGGTAGACTTTCTAGAAGAGCATCAATATCTGGTACATCCCAAACCCGAGAACCACTTACTCTGTGATGCCAAGTGCACATACGCCGGTCTCGACGTCAGTGTCAAGTAAGGTTGAGGAGCGGGTCACCTACATCATCTCATCCCGTCAGCTATCATGTTTCTGCAGGGCAAATTGAAGCGGCATTTAGAAGACAAGATGAGCCAGTAATGAGAGATGATAGAAGTAGCGGTCACATGAGAAGCACCCTTGCCTTCAATAAACAAGAACCGGAGAATGAGACTATCAATGTTTGATATAACCATGAAGCATAGCACTTACAGACGATTCTGTCTCAACGCTTCCATTACTGAAAAGAGATACCATTATTAACCAATTAAATTCTAATCAAGCAATGCCTGTGCCAAATCTGGTGTGCCTTGTCTAGGTATTGCGCTTCGATTTGAACGGAAGAAGGCCAGTTAGTTGGCCAGCAGCGTCCGGTAGGAGAGGGGTGGAGGAGCTGACGAGACAGAGGATGTCGACGTGGTAGTTGATCCGGCGAACAACTTGCAATATCTTTCTTTCTTCGGACTTCAGTGCTGGAGATGGCAGAAGGTGGAGGATTAGTTGGCCAGCGCATAAGTATACTAGCAGGGCCTCTCTACCGGACACACCCCACTATTGCTAATGTTCTATGAGAGTGTATCCCTCAATATGGGGCCTTGATGAGCTGTCAAGAAAACAGAGTTAAATAAGAAATTGTGCTTGCATTCAAGGACCTGCATGATGGACGTAAGAGGGTAGGGGAGCTCGATATAGGAAGAAGCCGATGCATGGCTCCAGAATTCACGAACGTGAGGGTGTCTACCCGGCAATTCCAGGATGTTTCTTTTAATGCCAGGATACTTGACTACTCAGGACCAGTCGTTGTGCATGTTAAGTCCTAAACTGGTCCATTAGCAAGGTAAACGGATGTTGCGCAGAGAGGGGGGCAAACCGTGCCAATGAGCTCCTCAGGCATCTCCTATTCATCCTATTCATCCTATTGTTAAAAATCAAACAGACATCTATTCTTGATCTGGAGCCACCCATGTGTGGCCCCATCCATGGGCAATCCAGATAGCTGTTGTTACTTCGTCCTACTCGTTCCTTATGCACAACGGCACCTTCAAATATAATGATACCAGGAACACAGGCCAGCTTCTGTGAGTTTAGTTTCCAGCACTGTTTCCAGCACTGACACATTTGCTGACGTGTAAAATTTTATCCTAGGCACCACCCCACCCATATTTGTTTTCACGGTTCCGCTCTGACGTGTCAACCGCGATCTGGTCTGCAACCCCAAAGTCTCGGTACGGTGTGCAGCTCAATGCATTTTGCTCATGCGAGGAGGTGCCGTCTGCATACAATCTGGGTATACTTGTATATGTATCCGGATGTATGTTCCCTATCTGGGCCCGACCCCGGAGTGCTTTTCTCCATAACTTCAGACCGTTATAGTCTGAGACGACGTTGGGCATAGGAATGCTTCTTTCATGTCAATATTGTATGTCGCGCAGGAGGTTTATTTGCTAACTAAGCACTCTGTCCAATTAACACAGTAGTGATGCACTTCCTAATTTGGTGCAGCAAAATACTTGAAAGTTATTGGCTCGGGATTCGCTGAGACATGGAGGAGCTTAACGCCATGCATACCGGAGAAACTTTTGCGCATCACCACAGGCTATGACAGGCCGAAGTTTTGTCTACGAACCACTCTACTGTAGCTTCATGTGCAACGGTATAGGGATGAGCAGCTAATAAATACATATGAGCGGAGATGAGCTTTCGCTGAATGACATTCGGCTAGAATACAAATACTAGTACAAGCCCCAACACTCCCCGCTCCTCCGTGACAAAACTATCCAACGGAATTATGCTGAAAACCCAAACTCCGCAACATACATGAAAGAATGATATCATCTAATAGTTCTTGGCCATGTTTTGGCACGCTTTCTACATTTCGGAATTCCATTAGCATCAACTCACTTGACTCGGGTAGTATCCAAGGGACAATGGGGACTTACCAGTTGCTCAAGGTACCATCCGCAAACTGTCATATCACCCTTGTAGTCGTCCATGCACTTTGTGAAGCTCTTCGCATCCGCTTCACAGGAGACGTTACTTCGGTCACCATAGCTGTTGGACGCAGCTTGGACTTGTGGTTGAGCAGGAGCCGCCTCAGCAGCGGCTGGCTGAGAGCTCCCACCACCGAAGAGTCCGGTGATACCGGCACCGACCATGTGGCCAACTGTGGAACCGACAGCCACACCACTATACAACAGTCAATATCAAAGCTTCCCAAGCGTAGGGGTACAATAACATACGCTGCGGTGGAGGCCATCTGACCAAAGAGACCTGGGCCCTGGGAGGCGGTGGCAGGAGGGTGCGCCTGGGCCGCAACTGGTGGAGGGGCCTGCTGAACCCTAGCCGGGACAGCAGCGGTCGAACTGGGCCTGGTTTGTTGCTTAGAAACGGAAGGGGCAATAGTGGGGCGCCTAGGGGCAGCTCCTCCGCGTTGACGAGGCATCTTGATTGTATGTAAGAGATTGAATAAACTTGCGTGGTATGTGAGAGAGTGAATAAATCTGCGTGGTGTGCAAGAGGTGTAACGACCACAGTTAACTAATCGAGATCGACAGGGAGTTGAAGGAGGCTGAAGAGAGGGAACCGAATATATACGGGTATTAGTAACTCTTAGAAACTAGAAAATTCATCGTGGCTTGGCAGGGACCGCAATGTATAGTATGTTGTATGACTTTTAAGCAAAATAAACATTTATGTTTCTCTTCCAAAGTACCCGTGCCAGATGTTTCTACTTACATCATTTACCAGGACTTATTCCGCAATCCCCTCTACCGAGAATACATCTACCTACCACTGTTGTTGTGCTCCGCTACATATCTTGGCTGCTGATTATGGCATCACCGTGTATTAGCCCTTATTACTAACATGTTCACTTTCCCGTGACTTAAACAAACATAATAATAGTGGTGGTCTTGGCATGAGACTAAATGAAGTCAGGGTAGAATCTCAGTAACGTATCTTTAGTCAGCTCTATATCACAACTACATACCACCATAAGATGCCTCGATCTACTCAACGGAGTGTATTACTAGCCAATATTGTTAAGATGATGGAACAGCTTATACAATTGATTAAGCATATAGCGGAAAGGATCTTATTGAGCTACTTGAGGAGCTGCGGATGGTCTATAAGGGCATATCAGCACGTCGCTATATCGCTAGTCGAGGAATCAGTGCTGGGGGCACATGGAATTGGTGGAATATCAATGGCTGTTCGGTAGTCTGGCCCTCTACCGAGGGGCTAGTGCAAGCCAGACTAGCTGTTCGGTAGGGCTTGCTGTTCAAAGGAGCCAACCAGACTATTCAGCTGTATTTGGGGCGATGGTTGTTCTGGGTTAGTCTGGCTTGTTCTGGGTTACGTTAAAGTTGGGTGATGACACTAGTCAATCAGTGTGAAGGCCAAGGTGCCAAGGTAGTGCCAAGATGTTGCATAACCTGGGTTACCGTTACCCAGTTTAAGAATTGACCACCACTTCTAATGTTAGTCTGGCTAAATGTAACCTTCATATAAGTTAACTTTTTAACAAGAAATATGTGATGAGGATCATTTTTATATCGTCTCTCCATTCATGATAGTTGAGTCCGTTGAGTTTGGTTACCTTCTGCAAACTGTTCTCTTTATCAGTTGGCATTTTGAGAGTTTCGAAGCTTGGATTGTAGAATGGTCCAAAGCTACAGTAGAGGGCATCGTAGTCTCGTGCAAGGCAGGTAGATTAAAAGAAGTTTTCTGAAAATGCGTGCAACCGGGTTCATCACCTGGAAGCTCTGCTTCAGTTGTGTCTTGTCATTCGACCATGTATATTACATCAAGGTTCTTCCTTCTTGTATCATATCTCTATCTCTCTAGCGTAGCGTCGCTGAGTAAGCCCTTGGCTTCCAAAATATCACACCTACTCTAGGCGACCACAATTCCACCATGGCTCAACGCAAAAATAAATGCATTCCACCACAACCGAATAACTATCCATCGACCTGAGCCGATCGTATCAAATTATATCAACATGTCTTCATCCATCTAAAATACCGGGAAAGGCAAACCTCCAATTCTGGCGTGCAAAGCTGGATGACACAGTTGATCCTGTTTGCCGAACGTTGTGGCCGACAAGCGGAAACAGGCAGGCACTTAGCCCTGTTATGTCCGCGCGGTGAGGAAATCGGTAGGAGGTGGAGTTAGCTATATATTCTTGCGTCCCGTTCCGAGGATAATAGTATCGAATAGGACTAATGATAGCATAAACAAGATGACTAGTACTATTAGACCACTAATATGCTAACAAAATATATAACAACAGAGTGACTCAAATACCTAAGTAGAAATGCAGTAATAGCAAGAAGTAATTAGCTGGTATATTAAGAGAGGATATTAGAAATAGGAATCATCTAGTTGGTTGGCACAACGTCTGTTACGGATTCACGTGAGGGTGGTCTACGCTGAGGCGCTAACCGAGCCGAGACTGAAGACGTGGATTGATCACCCACAGCATGGCCTAGCAATGGGGCCCTCTACTTGGAAACTTGGAGGTAGAGAGACTGTAACCAGACTAGAGAGACTGACCGGAATACGGAAGTGTGTGTACCGACCTAGCGATGCCTGAAGGGCTGGGGCTAGATCGTATCAAGCTTGTGGGATAACGGCTCTCACGGAGGATCGGGTCAAGGCGTCATTGATTCGCAAGTACACAAGTATGTATTCGTTTGATTTACAATCATTGATTTGCAAGCATGTATCCGAGGTTCGGAAGTCTATGCCTTGGGTTACGTCGTGGGGGGGGTAGGACACCCCCGATATGGCTATATAGAGGGCCCCTGGTATCTAAATAGAAACGATGGAACCCAAGCACTGTGTTGTATATTTTCTCCGAAATCTATATCTCTTCGAACGCTAGGTCTCACTGCACGTTCGCACCGTTGTGCTCGCTAAGCCCTACGCCACCCTCTAACACTCTCAAACAAGCCTTCAATAATTCAACCATAGCGGCAAGAGCACATGTCTCTTGGCTATCGGGACTGCGCTGGAAGAAAAGGGAATCCGGGTCTTTATTGATATGGAGTATGTTGCCTATGGCCTTCGTTGCAATTATCGAACTGCATTCTACGAATATGTTTCTACCGTACTCTTCCCAAATACTCCCGCCCCGATTCCGCCTCTGCATCAGTGGTTGCAGGCCTATGGGCCTTGGGCAAAGCCTCCAACAATATGCTTCTTAGTCGATGAGTTGCAGTGTATCCTTGACTCCGAAGAACTCTCACAAGCTACGATCCCATTCTTCAGATTTCTAGGAGCACTTGGAATTCCATATGTTGGTGTACATTTCAGCTTAGGCAGCTGGATTGGAAAAGCGCAAAAACCTTAAGAGTCACCATTCAACAAGGCAGAATTCCACTCCTTCTCCCCATTCACCACGAATGAGATGGGTAGAATTATGGAGGAGTTCCAGAGAGGATGGCGGTTTGAGATGGATCTAGACGTGCAATTGGCAATCATGAAAGAGTCAAGCGGCCACGCGGCCTCATTCATGGCCCTCCTGAAGATGAGTTCTGTAGCGAGGCCCACTGCAGGGAATTGGCGTGCAGTTGTACAAACCAACTACCAAGATTATTTGAATGGTGTCAGCCGGAAGATCAAAAGAGATCTTTCCACCAATTTTGTGCTTCGAGATACTGTACGCAGTCTAACGTTGCATGCTGGTGGCTGATTCCTCCCGAAGAATCCCAGCTTCTGAACAGGGAATCTTGCTGTTGGCTTCTTTTACGCAAGAAAGATTTACAAGCATTCTCATCTTGCGAGTTTGCATTGACATAGTATTTCCTAAGCTGGGGATGGATTCACTTCCCAACGACTATATTGATCACCCAATAAATCTTTTAAAGGTGGCCCTTCAGCATACCCATCCGAGGCGGCTTCTTAGTCCGAAAACAGAGGCTTGTCCAGCGATCAAGGGCTCTTTAGCGAGCTCCGGAGGCTTAGCGAGTGGCAAGGGTGACGGAGGGTGGCGTAGGGCTTAGCGTGCACAACGGTGCGAGCGAGCAGAGAAATCTAGAGTTCGAAGAGATATAGATTTCGAAGAAATACACAAGAGAGTGCTTGGGTTCTGCCGTTTTTACCTAGATACCAGGGGTCCTCTATATAGCCATATCGAGGGTGCCCTTGACCCGATCCTCCAGTTACCGGTATCCCATAGGCTTGATACGACCTAGCCCCAGCCCTTCAGGCATCGCTAGATGGGTACACACACTTCCGTTCCCGGCCAGTTTCTCTACCCTCCAAGTAGAGGGCCCCATTGCTAGACCATGCTGTGGGTGATCAATCCACGTCTTCAGTCTCAGCGGGCTGTCGGCTCGGTTAGCGTCTCAGCGTAGACCACCCTCACGTGAGAATCCGTAACAGTATCCTCTGGCCGTGCACCTCTGAAGCTCGTATTCACGGGCAACAAAAGAGATTGGACCTGTTGGTTCAAGATGGTGGTAACTCTTGGGCAGGGTTTGAATTAAAAGTCAATTTAATCAGTGAAGCCGAATTCCAGGAACTGTTGAGACAAGCTGCTGGGTATTCTCAGCAATATACCATCACAATTTATCTTGTAACTTTTATTTCGAGAACAGCATTGCTCCCTCCCGCATTGAGGAGAGATGGAGTGGAGGGGGTCAATATCCATTACAGTGAGGGTATGGATGAGTTTGATGTTCATTGGAGGGAAGAGGAAGTGGATGTTGTTCGGGTGATAGATGGTGTTATCACCGCTTGAGCCGTTTTCTTGTTTTTCTTTTTTTCTTCATAATTCATTACTCAAATTTACTCAAGTCGTGCTGGGATGTGGTTACTTCTAATTTCTTTAAGGTACATTAGACATGGCATTGAAAGAAGAATAAAAGGATCACTCTCAGATGAAACTCCACTCATGGTCAGTTGTGAGGAATCTGAAAAGTGTATTCTGTATAATGAGCAATGCTTATGTATAAAGAGACAAGAAGCGAGAACCTTATCAGGGAAATCCCACCGTCCCGCCAAGCCCGACCAAAGACCAGACTTCCATTTAATTAAAGGAAATCTTTATAGCCACCCCCATTTCCGCCGCCATGTTTCGCTAGATCCCATCGCAGAGAAACATAAGGAAATCAAACAAGCGCAAGATATCTCCATACCCCATTTCTCATAACCTCATGCCATATCTCTCCATTCACTCCATAGTACCCTGAAATTTTGTCTGCAGCACTGCATGTCAAGAGCTCGCCTCAGGTGCCTGTTAGCGTCGTGGTAGGGAGACTACTAGTATAGGACTAGCTTGATTACAAAAAGGGAAGACTGGGAGATACCGGAAAAGGTATGGGCCAAAGAAGGAACTACAGGCAAACCTGGCTATAGTGAAAATAATCGGTATATGACATAACGATAGTGAAGAGAATTCCGCGCCTAATAAATTCAATCATAGCAAAACTAGTAGTGCGCACATCTAACTACAAAATAAAAAACTAAGAAAGTGATGGGGCAGAGTGTGGTTGCAGCCAATTGTCGAGCGTATTTTGTTTCTTGTGTGCCTCTATATACCGACGTATGATCCGGAAATAGATAAAGGCATTGCCATTCCCTGGCGGTGTGGAAAGAGCTTGCAGAATTCCTCCAATGTCATCCCTCGAGGCCGCTGTCCTTGCACCTGTCGAGCCTGACATATCTGCCATTTCTCTAAAGCGGTGCGCCCATATCTGCGGAGAGGCGGCATGTTGCACGAGCGGAAGCAGAGAGAACATAAATTGATCGAGCTGAAGTAGAGAAAACACAAATTGACTACATCCTATCCACTTCTCCTTTACCCTCGCAGGCACGTGACATCTTGTTATTGCGAAACCTGAAGGAAACTTGGCATTCGTTATAGCCAGGTTTGCCTGTACCTGTGTAATTTCTCAAAAGGGCCTTGTGCCAACCAGACTACAAAAGGGCAACCATCCAACGCTACCAAAACAAGAAGTCAAAAATTCTAAATACCCATTGCGTGTGTAAATATCGCGGGATCTCCTACTGTAGTTAATATTGGCACTACCTAGACCATATTCAACTCGGATGATCTCAAATGGCACTAAGCCTATCAGTGTAGTTACTTCATGTTGGAAATATCTAGCATCCTCACATGCTGTGTAGTGAGCGTGTAGTCTGGTTGGCACGTGAGCGTGTATGTAGAGGCAGAGCACTGTGCATAACACAGGAGTTCTTGAATAGACTCAGAACGAGTCAGACTAAGTCACGACTATATAAGAAATAGACACGATGCTGTAGGTCACACATGTTCCACGGGCATTTCACAGGAGTCTCACTTAAGCATTTACATGTAGAGGTAGGTAGTTACATTCAGCTAAGCATCGCCTTCGGCTCAGCTTCGCTTCATTGAGATACTCGACAACGCCGATTGACCGTTCGTTGGGTCGAAACGTTCAGTTTTACGATGCTGCATCGCCGGATGTCGCTCTAGGAGGAATGATTCAGAATGGTTCGGTAATAGAAGGCAACTTTCTGGACATGCTGGGGATCCTGCTTATTTCGGAGACTCCTATCCGAGTACAAGAGAGGGGTTCGGGTATATAGTTATGAAGACAAATACTAGGTTGGAGGCCGGACACTATGATGTCTATTGCGATAGTAAGTGCTGAGTTCTAGGAGTATGTCAATATCTGTGCTAATGGGTGGGTCCGATTAATGTCAACAATGAGCCGTGGGTGTTTCGCTTGATGTCTCATAACGTATCAGGCAGAGATGGAGTGTTTATGACTGGAATTCGCGCTCGCAATGGAAAATGTGTTGTTTCTGCAGTCATGAATCCAAGATTGGGAGTTTCTCGTAGGGAGTGGGCTGGTTTTGAAGTAGCATATATTTTTCCATTAGAAAAGGAGGACCCAGTATGGATTCTAGGGAATCTCGGACGGTGGATTACAGATATGGATGATACGAATGGATCGTCAAAGATCAATTCATTACAGAATGGGATGTTGCTCGGTGCTGATATTCACACGTTGTTCGATCAATACACGATATCGGTGGATCCAGATGTGAGTAGTTCATTCAGTTATGAGATTTATACTAACGTGAGTCTGAGCCGCAGGACAACTACAAGATCGTCATGTTTAGTGAAGATTAAGTTAGCACTGGATGGAAGAGTGCTTGATCCGGTAGAGATGGCATTTCCGACAGTCCATATTCTCAAACATGAGGGGAGCGGGAGAGCCAATATTGGAGCATGATTTTTCAGGTAGGGATATGATTGGGGTGATAAGCAAGGAGACTAAATGGAAGTCGCGGCTAGCTTGAGAGGGTAGTCTGTTTAATAGAATTATTTTATTTTTTAAGAATGTTTCCAAATTATTCTGTCTCTGTAAGTGGGGGCCCCATACCGGCTAAGAGTGGGGGAACTCATATTTAAATTTATACTATGAAATCCATTTCGACTTCTTTCTATTATCGCGCTTCATCGTCTGGTCCTACTCTAAATACCTATCACAACTAGCAAAGGGAAGCGAAGAGTAACGTGGCTTTATCTGATTCTAACAATGAATAGGGGAGGGTGTGACTTTAACGCTACATCGCTCGGCATCTAGTATAATTTAGGAAAGAGAGCAATCATAATAGGTTAATTGCAAGCACCTCGTTCGTACGAGTAACTTACATGACCGCGGCTACATAAATGACGTACAGTAGTACATGTGAAGTTGTTTTGTGTTGTTTTGTGTTATTTATTTTGTTTCCTTAATGATTCGAGGTGCGTGTATACCTAGTGGAGGCTACGACATGTTATGATTTGTTAGTTGCTCAGTTATTAGAAACGCGTCACATGACTTGTCGGATGCACCCTGTCCGTCATCGATGGGCGCCCCGCCAAGTCCAATCAAGCTTGACTCTTTGATCCGTTGGCCACTCCAAACCCTTCAGCACTTACTCTCTGCCGTGAAAAAAACAATCGGTTATTACTCTCAACACTGACGACAATACTCCATCCCATTTCACATAAGATTCTCTAAAAACCCAATGGCCAAAGTCCCCCGGAACTTCCGTCTGCTGGAGGAGTTAGAGAAGGGAGAGAAAGGGCTTGGAGCTGGTGAGTTATAGCTATTTTAGTTTAATATGACATGGGAAAGCTTTGAAACGCTGATCAGCTTTTGGGAATACAGATGGCTGCTCATACGGTCTTGTCGACTCAGACGATGTGATGATGTCCAATTGGAACGCAACTATCTTGGGGCCTCCACATGTATGTATATTTACTTAGCTGTTGGAGAGTCAGAGAGAAAGGGCTGAATCCGTTGGAATTACATCATTTAGTCCGTCCACGAAAACCGCATCTATTCCTTAAAATTTCATTGCGGTGATAGCTACCCAGACCAACCTCCTACCGTCTCCTTCATTTCTAGGATCAACCTTCCCTGTGTGAACCAGTACGGCAACGTGAGTCAGCCATTGCCAAATCTTGATCGTTTAAAGATTGAAACCACCACACCCGAACCTTGAACATTAATCCCCACCCACATAGGTCGATATCTCCAAACTTCAACGAGTAGCCCAATGGAATAGAGACTTTACTATGGAAAAGATCCTCGTAGCTCTCCGAGAGTAACTCCCCCCCACACTCCATCTTTCCCATTCTTTCACACGCTAACTTCTAATCTCGTTATAGATTCATGGCCCACCCGAGCAACAAGAAACTCCCCCAACCTGCAGAAGGCACAACATACTAAACTGAGCACACACCAAGCATGATGTCTTCACTGCACGACGAAATCCATGATACATGATACATGATAACACTTTTTTTGCACAAGTTCAATGGCGTGGGTTGGAGCTTGGTAGATGTCTTCTTGCTTATTTTGTTTGATTTTCTCTTTACATGCATGAGGTTAGCTACTGGGTGAGTTTGGTTGGGTGCTGTAGAGATTTGTTTGATGGTTTGCCCTTTAAAGTCAGAGTATCCAAACCGAATTCTACATGCTATACAAGAGCCTATAAGATCTAGGGGAAATCTCAGAGAAAATTTACCGATTGGAACTGCTCTATTATTGCCCAATTAACGGAAGCGTTAAAACCACTAAATGAATATTTTTATTCCATCTTTATTTAGGAAACCCCCCTCTCAAAAAAAAAAAAAAATAAACAAGTAGACGGTAGAAATATTGAACTGCATTGGAAATAATAGTCCAAGAGCAGGGCAGGAGTAATGCTGATTGAATGATAATCAGTAATCATGTCCTGCGGCAAGACGTGGGCATCAGGGATAACAAGGGGAAAAAAAAAATTAGAGACCAAACGTCGACCCCAAAAACACATTATTCCTCATTCTTTCCCAGCCGCCACGCTCCCAGCCTCGCCTCCTCCCACATCACCCGCCTTCCCCCCCCCTAATATTTCCTGAATCTGACTCATCTTCTTCCGTAGCTGCTCCTCTAATGCATTATACTTACTCTGAATCGTTGCAATCTCCGTTTTCATCCTTTCGTTCTCTGCAGTTAATCTAGCATTTGAACCGCGGAGGGAGTCGATCAGTGAGTTTCTCTCGGAAGCGAGAATGCGGGAAATTGAGCTTATAGGGATATCGATTGATATTGTTCGCTCCGGAGATGAGGAGGAGATTGTGCCATTGGTGTGGGTGGGGGTCATCGAGGAGGTGGAGACTGTGGGCGAAACTGTGGAGGTGTTACCATTCTGAATGTAGGAGGCAATTGCAAGTTGGGGTTGGGGTTGCTGAGATGCTGCTGCTAATTGTGGGTGAACTTGTTGAATGTTGTTTAGCTGAGCGGGAGGCCCATTAACTGTGGTGAAGGATGTTGAAGGGCCTGCACCTGGTGCTGGTGGGAAGTTCACTGGGGCTTGAGATATCGGTGGTAATGAGAGGGCTTGTGAAGAGAGGTGTGATTGCAGTTGCGGCTGCGACTGTGGCTGGACGTTGGGACCCTCGAGGTTTTGTCCACCGTCAGAGTCGGTGGAGTGTTTGGTCTAGAAAATTGGGAGCTCCAGTGAATATTCTTATGACACAGACATCTGATTCTTTCGATACATGTCATGTATGTATACCAGCTATAGTAGCCTTCACAAAAGTATAACATGCCGATTGATCAAGATCAGACAGAAGAATACACGCAGAAAATCACGAAGTAAATTGATATAGCCACCTACCCGTTTTCTCGGCCGCTTTGAATCTGGGAACCGTCCATCATCGTCAGTGGTATTGGTGCCCTGCGCCCCGAGGACGATTAGCTCGTGTCTCAGTTGTATATGGGCTTGTATGTCCAGATAGGGCCCTTACACTCTCACTCGTCCATACGACTCGAACACCTCCGCCCTCCACAGCCTTCTCCAATAGGTCTAAGTTCGGGCGGCTGATTGAGCTCAGCTGCACAAAGGGGAACTCCGTCCCAGGCTCGACTTCGAAACGCCATGATACCGTAGATGACGGTTTTGTTGTTTTGATGTCTTTTGGGTCCACGTGATGAGTCGTTTGGGTTTCTGTTGTTTATCAAGGAGGTTAGTTCATAGTGTTAGCAAGAGCTTGGAGAAGTTATTAGCAAGCGATACGGTATTCGTGACGACGACTCAGATGAAGAAACAAAAATCAAACCAATCTGCGAGAAAACAATATCACTGTAGGGGTGATGAAAGGGGTAGCGTACTAATTAGCTCGACGAGCAGCTCTTTTGCACGGGTGCAGCGCTTCTCTCTTGCGCGATTGGAGTAATGCGACGGGCTCTGGAGTTGTGAGGGTAGCAGTTTCGGCGAGGCTGAACTCGTCATGATCCCGTCCCTTTCCTCCGATGATTTTATATTATTTTATTTTATTTTATTTTTGTGGGAGGCCAGTCAAGACGAGACGACGCAAAGGAATGGGGCGGGATTGGATTGAGGCGTAGCGGAGGCGTTGTTACAGCGGGGGGGGGTGGGGGGGGGGGGGGGGCGGGTGGGTGGTGGGGTTCACCAGACGGGGGGTTGGATGTGTGTGTGGGGGGGGGGAGGGAGGGGAGGGCTATTAAGCAAAGGGGTACCTGACGTCCGGTGGTAGCTTGTAGCTTTTGGTAGGGGTGGTGGGGGGATGGGTCAGACAGACACTGGCAATAAGTATCGTGGGTCCGTCTGTCGGGCGGGGATATTGTGTGATTGTGTGTCGGGGGGTGTCAGAAGGGGGGTCAGAAGCAGTCAAGATGTGATCCAATACGGGAGGTTTGTGACCGAGAAAGGATGGGGATCAGGATTGACTCTCAGCGATATGAAGGGTGGGAAGAACCGCCCGGAGACGAGTCAACGTCATTCCTTTCAATCATGTCATATCGTACGGCGGCCTTGCAATTGGCGGGGCTTGGCATGCGCTGCGGTCACCAGAGCAGGGCATAGTCTGGTTGGCACAAGAGGGCATACCAAATATCAATCACTGGCAAAACACCCGACTCCCAGCCTGCCTCCAGACGAGTGGGTGGTGAGGATATTATAATGGCAAGCAAGAGGTGCGCCGTTTTCTTGTTCTTCTTGTCTACGAGGCAGAGGTCGCCTACCAGGCCTCTCCTCTTTTGTAGGCTTGACTTGCAATAGCTAACCTACGTTCGTCGGCGTATTTCCACAGTGCAACCAATCCGCGGGGCATCCCAACAGCCCCGTTCGTCGAGAAGGTCGAGGACTACATCGCCACGCGGGCAGATGTTGAGCCAGCGATGAGAAAGTTCCAGGAGATGATCTCGTAGGCACCTATTCTCCCTTGCCACACAATTTCAATCGATGTTAATCAACCTGATGCAGTAAATACCAATTCATGGAAGTCAACACCCAACGCCGGACTCTTTCGCTGAGGGACAAGATACCAGATATACAAAAGACCTTGGACACCGTGCGGTTTCTCAAAGACCGGAAAGTGAGTGTACTCACGGCAGGTGATAGCGGTTTGCAGTCTTGAGGGGAAGCCAACAGAAGACTGATAAATGGGGTTGGGGGGATGCGATAGAATTCGGATGAGCCGTTTGAGACGAGCTTTGAGTTGAACGACACATTATATGCGAAAGCGAGCGTCAAGGCAGGCGAGGAGGTGTACCTATGGCTAGGGGTATGAATTACCCGTCATTGGGGGGGAACCTCCCATGCATGGCTGACATATAGTGGGACCCCAGGCCAATGTGATGCTTTCATACCCGGTTGCGGAAGCTGAAGAACTTCTCCAAGGGAAGCTCGCTGCGGCGAAGGAGAGCTTGGGGAATTGTGAAGAGGACCTGGATTTCCTGAGGCAGCAGATAACAGTGAGTATATCTGGAAGAGAAACGAAAACCCATAAGAGTACAAGTGCTGTGCTGACAACACATAAATGGTTATGTAGACGCTGGAAGTGAACACTGCGAGGTTGTACAACTGGGAGGTTGCACTGAAGAGAAAAGAAAAGGAGGCTGGAGGGTCGGAGAAGTAGAGATGCTATGGCTAGTTGAATGGCTGCGGCCGATGCGTGTTATAATTTATCTGTGCAAAACAACAAAAAGCTGCTACACAGTGCATAAAACTAAATACAGCAACATGGGATGCCTATACCGGTTGATCTCGACAGCTTGCAATTTGAAGCAGCTATATATAAATTTCCTGATGAACGAGCTTGCCAAAACGCGGATTCTAATTACAACACTTGAGCCTAATCGGGTTGGCGCCTTGCTGCAAATCTTTGTGCGAATTCATATGTCGTAAGTTGGGTGTCGCAGTGTGTCCTTTGCGAAGCATGGTGCGCGCCACATTAAATTGAAGTTTTGAGAGATTTGAAACTTGAGGGTAACGGCGTCGCTTGGTATCACCCTACCCTGATTAGGTCATAGTTCCCGCTAACGCCAAGATTGTCAACTTTTCCTGGCGCAATTGAACACAGCTCAACACACACAACACAACCCACCACAACTCTCCACACCGCAAAAAAATGGGTCGCGAACTTCAAAAGAAGAAGAACCGTAGTTCCATCCCCCGCCACACCAAGCGGCGGAACCCGCGGATCCACAAGATCAAGAGTTTCGGGAACCAGATTATTGCGCAGAATTGGTATGTTGCGTTAGCCTTTCTGACGGATGGATATACTGGTGGGAACTGAAATGCTGACCTTGTGGTTTTCGTGTAGGAATAAAAATGAGACGCTGCAGCAAAAGTATGTAGTTTGTTAGTTCTTGGGGCTTCTTCTGTTGGGAATCGAGGGAATAGGTGAGGGGATAATGAGTGAGGTTAACGCCGGTTATTGATTTTATTTATTTTTGTGATGTTAGCTATAAACGCCTTGGACTCGCCGTAAAGCTCAATAAGCCCACCGGCGGAGTCGAGAAATCCCTTTCTAGTTTTACATCCACAACCGCCGCCGCCGCCGCCGCCGCGGGTGCCTTTCCCCCCAGCACGTCCTTCACTGCCCCGCACTGCCCCATCGCGCCAGGCGAAGCCCGCATTGAGCGCGACGCCGATGGAAACATTGTCAACATCATCTACGGCGCCACGGGCGAAGCTCGTCTCGACCAACTCGAAGACACGGCTATGCAGCAAGATGGGCACTCGAGGGAACCGACAACAGAAGTTGTCAAAGCGCTGATAGAACGTGCTAGTAGGGGGGCAAAGGTCGAGCGGAACCAGAGCGAGAGGGAGAAGGAGTGGATTGAGAGGTTGGTGGAGAGGTATGGTGAGGATTATAGGAAGATGAGCTGGGATCGCAAGCTGAATCCGCATCAGCAGAGTGAGGGCGACATTAGGAAGAGGGTGGTGAAGTGGAGGCAGATGAAGGAGAAGGGGGCGAAGGGGCAGGCAGGCGCTGCTTAGATTTTTTTTTATTTATTTTTCTCTCTCTTTTTTAAAAATCTGTTTTGTTCTGATTGTACCGTATTCAATACTCTGCCTTTCGATGTATTGGCGTTTGGGGGGGGGGAAGGTACATAACATAACATAACATGTAGGACGTGAGAACCTAAGCAACGTAAGGGCAAAATGCCGTACAAGATGTACTGTGACAGGAGAGAGACAGGAGACATGTTTCGAGATGACTGTTTTTTCTTTCTTCCTTTGATCCAGCCCTCGCACTCTACAGGTATGTACATATACATAAGTACCTTCCCCGCCACCTACCTATATGCGAGTATGACATATGTTACATATGTATGTAATGCGAGTATGACATATGTAACACATGTCATACTCGCATAACTTCTCTTTGGCCCATCCCGGCGGCATATCGCGACCCACCCGCCCCGTCGATTGTTATCTATCTATCTGTCTATCTATCAATACTATCGCTATCCCCGCCATCAAGTCCGCGTAGCAATTTTCCGCGGAACAAATTCCCCCCCCCCACCACCCCACCATGCCAAGACAAGAATCGTTATCAGTGGATAAATGGAAAATGGTTTTTCATTTTGTTTTTTTATTTTAAATTTTTAAATTTTTTTTCTTTGGGGGAGCGCCCGATTTCGATCGCTTGGTGGGGTGCGATATAATGCGGGCGGGCGGGCGAGGTGGGGGGAGCTTTTGATTTGGGGGGCTTTCTCCGCTGTTGGCTCTTTCTTGGATGGATGGTTCCCCCCGTGTCACATATCTATCTAATATATATATATATATATTTATTATGCCTGACTTGACCCCAATGTGCGAAGTCCCAGACTACTTTCTATACTACCCCTCCATCCATTCATCCATTCATCCATTCATCCGTCCATCTATCCATTCCTGCTCGATTGGCCCTTTCTCAAACATATTTGGAGCTCGTTCAAGGAAACCGCCCCCAGTCCCCCGAACGCACCATGCCCTCCATCCTCATCGCTACTGACTGCACTTCCCACGTCCACCTCATTGTCGGGCACACGCCGCTCGCCTCCGCCCGCGCGACCCGCTCTCTTGAGCTCGGCGCCCGTGTAAAGCTCCTCGCACCTGCAGACGCACCCCTACACTACAACCTGCTGCAGCAGATCTCCTCCGGCGCCGTCGAATGGATCCAGAAAGACATAGTGACGAGGGAAGATTTGACGACGCTGGGGAGGGAGGAGGTGATGGGGGTGGTGGATGCAGTGTTTGTTACGTTGAGCGTGGGCTGTGCACAGAGTACGTATTATACCCTCCAACTTTTTTTTTTCCTATGCTATAAGACGGGAGACTAATGGTTTACTTAGATGCGCAGATTTCGGCGCTGTGTAAGAAGCTGCGAATCCCCGTGAACGTCGCAGACTCGCCGTCGCTCTGCTCGTTCACACTACTCTCGACGTACACTGACGGCCCGCTGCACATCGGCATCACAACCTCAGGAAGGGGATGTAAACTCGCCTCTCGAATCCGCAGGGAAATCGTCTCGCACCTCCCACCACGGCTGGGGGAGACATGCGATCGCTTTGGCCGTCTACGCAGGAGGATCTGGCAGGAGGATTATGCTGCCGTCGACGCTGGGGGAGAGGGCGTGCCGGCGGAGGAGGATGAGGATTTAGGCCAGGGTGCAGGTTTTAACAAGCTTGTTGTTGAGAATGAGGAGGGGTGGGAGGAGAGGAAAGGGAGGAGGATTAGGTGGCTGAGTCAGATGTGTGAATATTGGCCGTTGGAGAGGCTGTGTGCGTTGGGGGAGGGGGATGTGGAAGGGTTGCTGGAAGGGTATAAGAAGGGAGGAGATCGTGCAGCCGCGCCAGCAGAAGCGGCAGCAGGAGGAGCGCCGCTCCTACCCAATGGATCAGAATCTGAAGCCGTGGTGCATCACGCGCAGTCGATCCTTCCCCCTCTTCCCACGCTCCCAAAGCAAGGCAAGATCCTCCTTGTAGGATCTGGCCCAGGCCACCCCGACCTCCTTACCACCGCCGCCCTCAACGCAATTACCTCCGCGGACCTCATCCTCGCCGACAAACTCGTCCCCCCTCCCGTGCTCGCGCTCATCCCCCGGCGCACGCCCGTGCACATTGCACGGAAATTCCCCGGCAACGCCGACGCCGCGCAGGAAGAGCTCCTCTCACTTGGCCTCTCCGCTTTACAATCCGGAAAAACGGTAGTACGGCTAAAGCAGGGAGATCCGTACATCTACGGCCGCGGCGGGGAGGAGTATCTCTTCTTCTCCGCAAAGGGCTACGCGCCTATCGTCGTCCCCGGTATCACTAGCGCCCTCAGCGCGGGTATGTTTGCAGGCATCCCGCTCACGCATAGAGGTGTAAGCGACCAAGTCTTGATCTGCACGGGGACAGGGAGGAAGGGCGAGCTGCCGGTGTGGCCGGAGTATGTAAAGGGAAGGACGACGGTGTTGTTGATGGCGCTGCATAGGCTAGGAGAGGTTGTGGAGGGGTTGAAGAGTAGGGGCTGGGGAGGGGACATGGGGTGCGCGGTGGTGGAGAGGGCGAGTTGTGGGGATCAGAGGGTCGTGAGGTCTACGTTAGGGGAGGTGGTTGCGGCGGTGGAGGAGGTGGGCAGTAGACCGCCGGGGTTGCTGGTCGTGGGGGAGGCGTGCGGAGTGCTGCGTGGTGTGTCGGAGGGGAAGAAGTGGGTGGTGGAGGAGGGGTTTGGAGGGTTTTAGTTTATGCAAAGTCGAAGTTGAGGGTAATGGCAACTTCTTTTTTTTTTTTTTAAATGTATTTTTATTATTATATATATATATTTTAGTAAATATACCAAATAGTTTGAGATTATATAGTTATAGTCTTTTTCATATCAACTCTATTAGTATTAGTATATTACATTTCTTGTTTTTATAGAGTTAAAGATTTAGAAGTTAAAAGGTAAAAGAATTAGAAGGTACCTAGATAAAAGAAGTTACAAGTAAAAAGTAAAAAGTTAAAATATAAGTTTGTTTTATTAGTCAAAAAAAAAAAAAAAAAAAAAATTCTATAATTATTTTTATTAAAGTAAAACTTAGTCCTAGGTAAGGTATAATATATCATATAATCTTTGCTAGAGTGTCTAGTAGCTAGTCTTTGCAAAAAAAAAAAAAAATTATTAATTACTTCTATTATTTTATTGAGTAGCTAAATTTGATACAATACAGAAGAGAAAGTCTTTGGTATCTTTTTTTAAATTTAGTACATACCTGTTCAATGATTTTTATATTATGCTAGGATAATAATATCTATGGGCTGGATAGCTAAAGTCGGAATATATTTTTCACTGTACAAAAACTCTTGCATGGAGGTTTACAGACAGACCACTGACTCCCTTGCCCACCACCACCTCAATTCCCCCCATCCTTCTCCTCCTTCTCCCCCTTCTCGCTTGCCTCCCCTCTTCTTCTCCTGATATCTGTACTACTCATCTTCACCCCTCCCCCTCCTTCCTCCTCCACCACCCCAACAACAAACATTTCCAACCCTGCCCACCCCTTCCCCTTCCTCTCCCTATTAACCGCCTCCCCTCCACCCCTAGTCTCCTCACTCACGACCAACGCCGAAATCCCCTCCTCCGTGACCGTCGGTCCAAACGCATCATTTATCTCCACAATTTCCACCATCAATTCCCCCCATCCCTCCGAGAGTTGGATTCTCGAAATCAATTTTAGCCCCTCCTCTTTCTCCTCCTTAGTTATTGTGCTGGAGGTGAAGATGGATGCAGCCAAGGGAATGGGCCTATCGGAAGTTTCAATTGCTGCCGTAGGGGAGAAGGTCAAGATGCTAGTGAGGAAAGTGAGTGTGTCATTGGCACGTTGAGACCAAGGGTGGAGGAATTCCGCGTGTTTCTTATTCTCAAGGAGTTTAGGGCCCGTGAGGCCTACGATCAGGCGAGGTGGTGGTGGGGGCAGTGAGCCAGGGGAAGGTGCGCAGGGGGGATCGAGGAGCAATGCGGCTGTGGTTAGGAGGAGCTTATGACCTGCGTGGAGGTGGTCGAAGGTTCCTGCGACTATTCATTTGGATGTGAGCTTTTATTATAAAACTGTAGAGAGAGTATTCAAAGGGCAAGTTTCTTACCAATAACAACCCCATGCCTCTTCGCCTCCCCCTCGTTCGACTCAAGCTTTCCATCCGCTTCCCCCTCTACCTCCCCCGCCTGGGCACCCCCCGGCGGCGTAAACTCCACAACCACCACCCCCTCCACACTAACCCCCATCTTCCCCACCCAACTCGGGCGGCTCCACCCTTCGCCCCCAACAACATACACCACCTTTCCCCACCTCCTCGCCTTCGGACCCAGTATCAACCTAACACTAAACACCGGTCCGAGCCCCCACTCCCCAATCCGTCCCTCCCCCTCCCCATCCCCATTCTCATCCCAATAAAACACAACTCGAACATCTACGTCCCCCCCATTCTGCCTACTCCCTTCAGTCTTCCCTAGCTCCCTGAGAGACGTAGCTACAAGTGAGTATATGGCGGCTAATATCCTCTGCGTGCGGTCGCAGGATGCGGAGCGCGGCGGGCCGGGTGCAAGGAACGGCGCGAAGAGGGCGATGGTGAGGCTGGGGTGGGTGAGGGATTGGAGGGTGGTGTGGGTGGGCGAGCGGTAGTGTTTAATAATCTGCTGCTGCGAGGCGGAAGGGGGCGGGGGAGGTATGTGGTGGATTAGGAGGGTGGAGGGTGAATGCATTGTCGGTGGCTGTTGCTTGAGAGATGTCGGTTGATGTGGTTGCGAGGATCGTGGACGTTGACTTATACTGAGCGGGTGCAGTGGTGATCACGAGTGACAAACAGAATGCATACACAAACACCATCAACCGCCTGTGGAATAGATAGAGGAGCATCACAAACTGAGTCTATAGCCATGCTATTTCCAATGGGAATAATACTCTCAAAACGCCCTTATCTGACGACAAACAATTTCCACTATTCCCCCCATTCAATGCCATGAAACTAAGAGAAGCAACCGCCTCAGGGTGGTCGCATCATCCCAAACCCCATATTGCAGTCACACTACCATCTAACCCTCAGCCTCCAGCCTCCACCTCGCCGACTCCTCACAACCTCCACCTCCCTCATCAGCTAATCCCAATCATCGTCATCCTCATCCGCTGCCTTCCCTCTACTCTTCCCCGCCGCCCCAAACTTGATACTGCTCCTCGCCCTCTTCTCCTCCTCCGCCAGCTCCTCCTCCTCCCCCTTCCTCCGCAGCCTATAATCCTCCGGCTTAATCGCTTTCACCTCCACCAATAACCGCTCAATATCTATCCCGTACCCAGTCATTAGCCCCGATCCCCACTCCCATCTACCCACCACCCCATTCCCAAGTAGGACTACTTACTTTCCAATCTCGTCTCGCCTGCACCCCCCCACTCCCTCAACGTCACCACCTGCCTCACAATATCCCCCTTCTCATATACCAACACCGTCGGGCAATTACTCTCCGGATACTTCTCAATCGCCAACCCTGCCCTCATTTCACAAAACTTCACATCGGGAAACTTCCCGGCCGCCTCCCTCCACAGCTCCCTCAATACTCTACTCTCTGGCTGCCCACTACTCTCACTATACAGTGCCACCAACACCACTTCATTCATACTCGCCTCCGTGACCATCTTCGTATACTCCGCCTTCGTCAGCGGGTACACCGAGCCGTGCGGCGAGGTGTGGATCCTATTTAACTCTTTCATTCGCTTCTGGCGGTAGATTTCGAGGAACGCATCGTCTTCTTCATCCTCCAGCTCGTCGAGCTCGTCGAGATCTTTGCCTTCGAGGCGATTCTCGTGCATGAGTCTGGCGGCCTCGACGTAGGCTTCCTCGATCAACTTTGTGGGGGTGGGGGGTTTCTCCGGGATGATTTTGTGTTTGCGTAGAATGTCATTCCATTCAGTGTCCGCGTTAGGGTCATCGATAGGAACGTTAACGGGCATGTCGGGGAGGCTGCTCATGGTGGGCAAGCGACTTGTGTGATAGATATAATGGAAACTTGGGAAACTAGAGTGGTGTGGTTGTGATTGGGAAATAATATGATGATTCTGGGCTTTGGCGGGGCGGCTTGGCATCATGACGCGCGGAGGGATGACGAGAAGGTTCTTCAAGCCAGCCAATATAAACAAAACAAACGCTCTATTTACCATGTTAAAAAGTGCCAACATCGAAATAGCTATCTCCCCAGGCCTACCGTATCCACTAGATCTCCTCCCAACCAAGCCCACACCATCCTCCCCACTCCACCCACCCCCTCACAAGCGCCCCCACCAACGCCAGGCCCGCCGCCCAAAAATACCCGACCCCAAGCAAAATCCTCAACGCCTCCACATTATTCACGACCACCGCCCACCCCACACTCTTCGCCGCAGCAGGGACATCATAGTCCCAAATCACCATGAGAATCGGAAATAATTTCGTGCAAGAGGAGACGAGGAGCGCAGTGCTGACGGCATTGGGGCGGGGGAAGGAGAAGAGTCGGGTAAGGAGACGGATGAGGAGGTGGGAGAGGAGGGACTCGGTTGTGCAGAGAAGAACTAAGTAGTGTCAGTCATCAAGTGGAATCGGGGGTGAAAAGATATGTTGGGGGAAGGGGCGTACGGAAAAAGAGATACTGAAGAACAATCGGCTGCCTGGTGAGCAAGTTATAGTTACTCCTCATCTGGGCATTCAGAGGGGCTTCCTTCTCGATTCTAGCCCACGTCAAGTAGACATCAAACAGAAGCAGTAAAATCCCCAATCTCAAAATCGACGGATCGAATTGATCATCTTCCCTTCCTAGTCTATTAAACAATAAATGTCTATACACCTACACCTAACAGTTAGTCCGCAGCCCCACAGCGCACAGGGAAGGGAGCATCTCGGAGACCGACCTGCGGCTTCATCAACACCAAATCAATAAACAGCACCACGAAATCATGCTCCACATATTTATCCGCAAACCCCTTACACCTCGGACACTGCGTGAGTCGCACTCCCCTCCCTAGTGCTCTATCATCAGCGTTACTGTAGGGTGTGTAGAGGGAGGTTACTGGGTAGGTGCATTCGATGCAGAGGTATGTTGAGGAGGCGTTTGCGGTGCCAGGGGGGGGTTCGCTGGTGGAGGAGGCTGATGTTGCTGTGGAGGCAGGTTGGTCGAGAGAGGTGGAGGCGAAGGTGGCGGTGTTTTGTGGCATTGGAGCGCGGTGGGCGGTGAGGGCGGGTTGGGGGTCGCGATGCTGAAAGATGTTTTCCGTCTTACTTTTGCTGAAGGCGAAACTACAGAGCTATGGGCAGGGATACCGCATTGGGGAAGGCGCTGCGGGAAATGTGGGACTACTTGTTTAGGAAGTACCCAAAGTATCATCCAGCCGATGAAAGAGAAATGATATCAGCTATTTGCCTAGACTATGGACGGGGAGGAAAGAACGCAATAAGGGTCAATGTAGATCGAAGCAAGTGAACGTACTGTGTAACCTCGAAAAGCGAGGAAGCCCGCTGCCGCGCATTGTGTTGCCAGGGAATGAATAGTGTAGGATCAATTGCAAGGAAACCAACAAAAAACATGAGCCACCAGCTAATAGGCAAACCAAATACCAACCCCCCACAAACGAAGAAAAAAGGTAAATTGTAAGGAAAGATGTGCGAGACCGGGACAGAAACACCAGGAACCGAAGCAAGGAGGAAGAATTAGCAGATTAGCAAAGTCGATAGCCAAACCAATTTGTTCCGCGAAAATCAAAACCGAGCAAAATCACCAAGCCCAAAGAAAAACTAGCGATATATACCACTGCCGCGGAGACAATTTTCCTGCCATAGATCTTCCCATATGTTTCCCAAAAGTACACTGTTTCCATCCACCAATACCAATCCAACATGCAATGCAACCCTGACAACTACGGCACTTTATGTTTTACACCCACCTGTAGTGGCTACCCCCTTGTATATGGTGGGGTAGACATCGCGTGGGCTGGTAATACCGCACTCTCTTTGTTCGCTGCCGCTGCCCCAGTCGCTGCCCATGTACTTGATGACGCTGCGCTCGATAATGCACTTGCAGCCTCCAGCCATTTGGGCATATCTAGGTTTTGTCCTCCCAGCTCCCAAAGCTTATCTGCTAGTTCCACAGACTCAACCACGGGGGATGACGATTCGCCATGCTTGGGTGTGGGGGGTGGGGTAGCAGGCGTGGTACGGGTGTAATCAGAGTCAAAGTTGCTAGAGATACTATTGCGTGATGCCTGTGTGAGTAGCCGCCCAGGCCGTTGGGAGATTTCGATGAGCTTTGGACGTTCCTTAGAGATGATGATGCTGGCGGTCGCCTACATTTTAATATGAAGTCACTAACCTGTTTTATTTTAATTTGATAGGATAGGGAGAAGAAAATTTACCAGAGCTGCTCCACGGTACCCTCGACTCACGTCCATAAGGTCGTAAATCTCCTTTTCAGCCTTCGCTGCATCACCATGTAATGCTTCATGCTCGTCATCGGCATCTTCCTCTAACCAGCTGGTCGGCGAACGAAGGGGATGAGAACCAGAAAGCCACTGGCCTTCACTCTCAAAGGAAACATCGAGATCATGGGGAGTTCGTGTGGAATAGTCACCAAAGTCAAACCACTTAAAGTCGTCGTCTAGATTCGGAACATCATCATGATTCGGAACCTCGTCATGTTCTGTGTCTTCTTCAATACTGTCGTTGGCATCATCTTCGAGTTCATATTCATTATCTGTCTCACTTTCTGAGAGGAAGAAAGAGTGTGCAGAGGTGCCCGAGCTTCGACTAGGCGAATATGCTACGTAATATAGAAACGAGGCATAAGTAGTATGATACTTGCTAAAGAAGAAAGAAAAACCTACCAGTCATAGAATACTTTGAGAACCGCTTGCATTCACGGATCCGGTGGAGATCTTCTGCTTTACAGTACTCCTCAAAGATAGCCATAGGAGCGTATTCCACTTCGCCTGACTTCCGTGGAAGTGCTGCTGGGCGACGAATCATTTTCAGATTGTTGTATGTCTGAGCAGTTCTTCGTGGAGCTGGCGGATAGCGGAGAGTGTCAACCGTCATGATGGCTAGATCAAGGTCGCCTTGTCCCTAATATATAGTCAGATAAACAGAACAGGATCGTCGCCAACAGGTCCTTCCTCCATGCAGCTAGCGGTAGGTTGTTTTCGGTAGTGTTATACATACCAGTGGGTCTGAAACTTCAATCCGCGTCTTGCAAGCTATAAATCGTGACCTGATTTTATGTGATGAAGAACTAACTTGCATCACTGAGAGAGGGTATTTGGACTCAAGGTTGATGCCACATTTATGGCGGGTTGCATTCTCCGGGGGGTGTTGCTTGCCTGGAAGTGGTAGAGACATGTGGATTGCATTGTCTTCTTGTGTTGGACGGAAACTGTACCTGCAGCACGGCATATAAAATGTGAATGCAAATTCAAAATAAGCCAAAACGTGATCAACGACACCGTCAACGCCTGTAATACAAAACACCCTTCATAGCTTCATTCAAGTACCATTTAAAAACGATTAATAATAACATTCAAATCTCCCAAAAACAATGAAAAATAGACCCACTTCATAAATATCACGACATCTCTCTCCACTTCAATCCTGCCAATGTTGCATCTGAAGAACGGCCCATCGGTCAATGTATTTACGCAGTACCGGCCCTCAAGCCGCGTCTCAGGCGCCCCAAGTATCATTCCTCCCTCTTTTTCCACCTCACATTCTACGAGACTGACATTTGCGCCATCCGGTAGCCGCACGCTGAACACTGCATCCTCCAGCGCTCGTAGTGTTATGTTCTCAAAAAGTAAACCTAGGCTGACGTAGGTATCGCCTTGTGTGACCAGGATGTCGAATGACAAGTGCACCAACGAGGCGCGAATGTCTTCCAGCCCATTGGGCATGGCGTCAATGAGCTCTATCGAGGGATCCATTTTTTGATATGCTTGTTTATCTGCTTGTGTGCTGCAAGAGTGCTCCGATTATAGGCTGTCCAATTTCAAAAATGGTTGGCAGATGCCTCCTCTTTTGAGGTAGAAAGGTACTTATATCCTCGTGTGAGGGTCCACACTAAGAACTGTACGTAGCTAGTATAGGGCGGCAAGGCGGTAGGGCGGTATGCTGCTGCTCGTCCACGAAACGAAATGCGGGTATCAGAGTACCGCTACTCCAGAACCAAAAGTGAGATTTTCAATTCCACCCTGTGGATTTTAAGGGACCACCAGGAGGGAACGACTGTAAGGACGGACTGTGACGAAATCAAATGCTGTAACCAAAAACGTCCACAAGACCAAACAGAAGCTGCCCCTCAAGTTACATCTTTGCAAACCGCCTTCTTATATTTTATTATTTGCCATGAGGGTACGGTACGGCTCACGACATGACACACATTCAGGTCCACACTTCCACAGTTTGCATATAGTGCAAACAACCAAAACAAAATAATAATAATAAATGGTTGGTTAAGAACTGGAAAAGGGTGGGGCGGAGACGGCAGAGGCAGGACGATTGGTAGCCACCTTGCCGCAAGGGCGTTTCGAAGTTGTCTTTTGAGTTTCCTCGCTTCTGCATACTGGATGCAAGGGGAACAGCTTCTTCTCTTTTTAGCTACTTGCAGGACCGCAGCGGTGTAAATGTAGAGCGACTTAATAACAAGTAGGTTTCAGCACAGTATACTCACTGAAGTTCCCTGCAGTATGCCATTGGCCACCCGTCTTGGGTGAACGTAATATAGCAGATGTATATCATTGCTCTAGCTAAGTGTAGATCCAGGGCAAACTCTTGATGAGGGCCTGAATCTGGAGAGGTAATACCGGTATTGTGTTGTGTGACATGCATCTGTAAATTACCGTAGTTCCCGGTGTTGCAGGCACAATCTATGCTGCAACCAGGGGTGCCGTGCATGGGGGAGCTGAAGGAGATTACGAAAATCGATATATTTGATCAATTGATGCATGGAAGATGGCGGGACAGATGTCAATTCGTAGGAGGGATCGCTCGGAAGTATGGGGCATGAAAGAACGGGTTGGGGGGATCGACTGCCTGGGTGAGTTTCTGCGGGGCCGGAGTGACAGTGGGGGGGCGTTCATAGTGCCACTTACCATACTCTCTTTCTCCACTTTCTTTGCTTTTTCCGTGTTCGTTTCTTTTTCCATTATCTTTTCACAGTTTACGTTAGTAAAACTGTAGAGCTGAAGACGGGTGTCAAGCAAGACAGAGGCCATGCATGTCAAGCTGCTCCGTTGCAATTGGGATCAGAGAGCTTCATTCATACTAGCACTGTAGCTCCCCACGTACCTAGCTCTTCGGGGGAATATCAGACGTGGACAATCCCATGGGCTTTGCATCTTTTGGGCATGGAACTCATCCGGCCACTCATCCGGCCACTCATCCCGAGCGGTGTGTGCTTCACCCCTCGGCTCTCAGCCAACTCGTACCAAAACCATTCGCGGAGACCCGCTTGCCATGGGTTCATGTGAGGAACCTTCCGATGTCTCGTTGTGGTCGTTGTTATTGATCCCATGTACTACGCCCGTACTGCTGGAATATGAGCAGAGGTGGGTAACTGTCTAGGTACATGTAGGTACCAAGATCCAGATGAAATTCCGGACAATCATGGTCAGCTTATTGGTTTTCAATAAAAACTTTTATTACTTCGAGAAGGCTGTTAATGAATTGCAGCCCTGTCGTCGATATTGTCGATTTGAGAAACACAACCTTGGGCGCCAAGACGTCGGTAGTTCAGGTAATGCCAAGATTTACAACTTTCAGCTACCTATTGTATCGATGGCAGTCGAATAGGAGGCATTCAGCAAACTCCGCACTGTGAAGGGACGACACTATCACTATTATTGCGATAAAAAGCCCCTGCTTTACTTTCGCCATAGTAGTCCTTGTGAGTCCATCTGTATTGATCTTACCGAACACCAAAGCAAAAAGCACACTGCTTCTGGAGATGACTGACCGACTATAGGACCCCTACGTACGCAAGGGAGGTCATATATTTCAACCCCCATTCTTAGGAGTACCATACGCCAGCGGCCCCACCACAAACCATACCTGGACTATCCTCCTTGCTATGCTCTCCGAACAAGTCCTCGTTGGTACCCTCCACTCTCCCACTGACCCCTCCACCTCGGAATCCACCCTATCCATCTACGACCTTCATACCTACAAGCACCTCACAACCTACAAGCGTTCCTCTACGGCCAAATCGGGCCTGGCAGTGACTTCATCCCACATCTACGCCGCCCAAGCAGACAAAGCCGTTATCAATGTCTATGACCGCTCTAAGGGCACTCTAGCATCCACTGTTCCATTTACCGAGCAGTTTACCGTGCTGGCAGCGAGTCATGGGGGGGCGTTCATTGCTGGAGGAACAGAGAATGGAAGGTTGACGATTTGGGAGGTATGTGGGGGACCCCTATTTGTGGCCTCTTTGGACGTATCATGCCAATCACTAAAACAGGGAGCGGATCCTAATGCTGGGTTATTGGTTGTGAGATAGGTTACATCGGGGAGGTTCATTAGCACAGGGCATACACACCTACAGCGCGTGACAACCATAGCATTCGACCCTACAGATACTTTCATCATCACGGGCTCCGCCGACTCAAATGCCTACGTCTGGTCCGTGGCGCAGCTCACGGATCTGAGAAGCTCAGCTGATCGAAAACCGGAGAGAATATTAGATCATCATCAGAGGGAGATTACAAGTATAGTGGTTGGAAGGGCAAACGGGCCAGCAAATATTGCCATCACCGCGTCCAAAGATCTGTCTTGTATAGTGAGTTTCACGGTCTCCCACTTTTTAGGGACCAATTTGACTAATTATAGAGCTAATATTCCTAGGTATGGAACTATCAAACAGGTCTTTTCCTCCGACGCTTCCTCTTCCGAATAGCCCCTCTCACTCTTGCCCTCGACCCCGTCGACCGGGCTTTCTACGCTGGATTTCAGGACGGCTCGATTCAATGTATCGATTTCCACGGAAACTCCCTCCCTCAACCCGCACCATCTAGCACATCACACAGGCTCTTTGGCTCGGAAGGGCGGAACGTCCCAATTACTATCGGAGAGGGTGAAGGTTCACGAGATGGTAGGAAGTGGGTATCTGCGGGCCACGACAGTCCGGTAACGGCGATTGCAGTGCTGTACGAAGGAAATTTTGTGGTCACCGGGAATGAGCGAGGAGAGGTGTGCGTGTGGGATGTGGCTACTGGGAGCTTATATAGAAGAGTAGTGGGATTAAAAGGTATTTTTCATCAGTTCCCATACGATTGTGGCTTCCCTCACGACTGCTGGGGTAAGCATTGTCTGAGGGAGTAGATGCGGCTGGACTTTTCATTTGCCATTGCATACTCTCTTAAGCTCTTTAGAGAATTGCTAAACTAATTCTTCAACAGCGCCAATAACAGCCCTCCACCTGCTTCCCCCCACCGGCTTCCTCTTCCTGTCCTCGATACCCACCACCCACCCGCCGCCTCTACCTCTGAAACCCCGCTACGAATCCCTTAGTACCTCCTCCACCACTTCCTCATCCCAGCAAGACTTCTACTTCATCACTTCCCAATTCCTCACCCACATATCCCCCTCCTCTCCCTCTCAGCAACCCACCTCATATTCCTCCTTCCGCCCCGCAAACGACCTCTCCCAAATTCTCTCTAGCGCCCGAGAAATGTCCTTATCTACTGGATCAGGTATTGGCGGTGGATTAGGTGGGGTTGATCCAAGGAAGAGAGTGGAGGATTTGGAGAGCGAGTTGGTGAGGATGCATAGGAGTTATGAGCAGCTTGTGGGGTTACATAAGGGGTTGTGGGAGAGGCAGGCGAGGTGGATGGTTGAAGTTGGTGTGGGGGGTGAGAAGGGTGGGGAGGGGGATGATATGGAAGAGTAAAAGAATGGGAGCGGTGGTGATGGGGGCTGTACGATATGTATTTTGTTGGAGTATATTGATTATATGATACTTTGGGTTTGGTATGTAAAAGTTTCACTCTTTTTCCGTCCTCGAATGGTTATCTCACGCAATTGGAGCTTATGGTCCCCAACTGTGAAGGGGTTTCAAAAAGAAGGTTTTGAGAGAATATCCTGCCTATCCCATCCCATGCAACGAAAAGTAAGAGAAGATAAAACTATGAAACTATAGCAACACTTGAGCTAAATCCCACAGAGGTGTGACTTCGTCCACTTTGTTTCACCACCCACAGCCCGGCACGCTTCCATCCCCCCACACTTTCCCCCCACCCTCTGCCAACTTCACCTTCTCCAACGCCTCCTTCGCCCCTTCCTCTCCCCCAACTTGACTCTCAATCACCATATTCGGGTTACACCACTCTGGATCCTCCAACGCAAGCACAAAGTAATCCATGATCTCTCTCCACAAAAGTGGGATGATACACTCCGTATACATCGTAGCCGCCGAGAAAGTACTACAGCCAAATCTCAAATCCGCAACCTCAGTTCCTGTAGGCTCGCTATTTACGATATATGTTCTGCAGAGTTTGTTTAGGAAGAGCCTGAGTTGGGGGGATGTAAGCGCTGTGACAGAGTATGCCGGTTCCGAGAACACGCAGGCTTGTAGCTGGGAAGCCCAGTTGGAGTAGGTTCTATCAAGGTACTGAATAAGTCCCCCTGCGCCGGTGCCAGCTGCCGCGATGAATATCTTTGTAGTCTTGGGAACTAGGTTCTTGACGACTTTTTCAAAGACCATCTCTATATGCGCTTCCGGGTCTTCGCTACCGGCAACCACGTTCCACGTAGGATCATACTGTCTAATCCTTCCTCCGAGCTTCCAAGGTTTCTCTCTCGCACCCCATGAGTGTGTAGGCACGGTAGTATTGAGTTCAGGATCGTAAATTAACGCGCCAGAGTTTGCGATGATAACCGAGTAGCCCTCAGATATTGCACGGGAGACGATAGCCTCCATTGAGCCCGTGCGGAAGCTTCCATTTTCCCCGTCGATAGCACGAAGAGACCAGAGGCCTAGACTGTTATTGTCGTCAGGGATGAGGATAAGGCATTTTTCTGGGTTCTGCGGGAGGTCGGCAGAATGGAGGATGGGGATATGAGTGTGGTGGGTGCCTTGGGAGAGCTTGAGGGTGCGGAGGCCCAGGGCGGATAGGCGCTCGTGGATGAGCTTGCGGAAACATGCTAATGTTAGAATAAATGGAGTGTTAGTGGGGGTGTCTTTGTCCTCGTGCCGAGGTTTGCGGGTCCTCCTAGAAGGACATGGGCAATATAGAAACTGCGATTCTGCATGTCCTTAATTCAGAATCAGGGGGATTCATATAGACGTACAAACAACTGCCTCCCTGCGTCGTTCATTGAGCCTTTGGTTCTTGGATACTTTATACTCGAACGTCTTGTCTGGCTTCTCAATCTGCCTGAGCTCATCCTTGTCGTTGAAGAATAGCCTATGACGTAAAGGTTAGCCCCATATTTCTCAAATTCGCCATCATCTAAGGCTCCAAAGTGCAATGAATTAATCTGGTTGGCACGCGGTGAATATGAAACTGGACAGGATATACCCCAACTCCTTCAAGTCCTCTGGATATTCCTGCTCAGCAACGTCTCTGCGGCGCCGAACAAACATCGTTCTTGTGTTTCGATTGACTTTCTGTTTTCTATCTTTGTGATCCCCGCTTTGTCGGTAGCTTTAGGGTTCTCTGTTCGAGGCGATTGGTACACCACACTATGCGTACGTATAGGATGAAGCAGCAGATGCTGCCAGAGGATAGTTGGCAGTTATAGGCCCTGCTGCACTGGGGGCCTGATGGGATATTCTGTCGTTGCGTTCTTTGTATAAACGTCTAGTGTGCGTGGAGGAAATAAGGCCTCCTGCAGCGCACGACGTCACTTTAGTGGGGCTCATCGGTCGGCCCGCACTTTGCGTTGGATCAGCGCCGACACCTGCAGTTTGCGGCTTGCAGCACCCGAATCAATGGGTTTCTGACTTCACTTCGTCAACGGCGAATATGCATGGGGATTCAGAGTCCAATATTTTGATCTATGGCGTCCGACTGGAAAAAAAACTACCTGCTGTACAGCGCTCATAGATCCATCCCTGCCGTCCATAACAACCACACCTATTCCTCCGCTCTGCGGTAGCATCCTTTCCCCCAGACAAGTTGAGCATTAACGAAGGCCAGCCCAAGAGATATTAAGAAACGACAATTAACGCCAATTGACCCCCCAAACGTGTAAACAGTTCCCAAACAAGAAAATGGAATGAAATAGCCCAATTATCTGGTATAACGAAAGGAAAAGTCTCCCAGGTACAGCAAAAGCCAGAAGCTCTCCAACCCCTACATGCAGAAAAAAAAGGACATTTTCACATTATGCCGCATCAGCCTGGACCGCCTCAACCTGGACCGCCTCAGTTTGAAAAAGCTGAATGATCTCCAATTTCTTCTTGAGTTCCTCCTCCTGCTTCTTCATCTCTTGCTGTCTCAGGAATTCGGCGTACTTTGATCGAGGATTGTGAATACCACACTCGGTCTTCTTCTGGCCCTTCCATCTGCCAGCTCGCTCATCTTCGCCTTCTTTCACGGGACTATATAAAGAATTAGCATGTTGATCAGGGGAAAGGGTGAATTTTTTCACTCCTGTCTCACCTTGTGCTGTGCCAGTCTCCTACACTCTTGTAACCACGGTCAAGTAAGATATTGTATGGAACATTGTGCTTGGTAATGTATTCCTTGACTTTAGGGAATGACCAATTGGCAAGTGGGTTGATCTTGATCAGTCCAGCATCATCTACCTCAATGATATCAAGGTCACCACGCTGGCCACCTTGACTCCGCCTCCTTCCAGTGAGAACTGCCTTAACTTCCAGCTCGGCATAAGCTCGTTGACCAGGCTCAACCTTTGCCAGGTAATCATAAAGGTTGTCACTGGTTTCCCATAGCTTCTGTCCATGAATCCTCTCAAACTCCTCGGCGGTTTCGACTCCATCTGGCTTGTAGACATGGAGGTTGACATCTGGGTACCTAGCTCGTACACGTTCGACTAGTTCAAGTGTTTCTTTGAAGTGATACAAGGTGTCAAGGAAGATAAGATCAATCTTTTGGTTGGTGCCAGCGGTAATCTTAGACAGCATATCGATAGTAACAAGGCCAGTGAGGCCAAAGGCAGTGGTTTGGAAAAGGCCAGGTAGAGTAATTAGGCACCATTTCAGAATATCTACTCACCAAATGTTAGATCAATTTCTAACCGTGATGGGACTACGATCTATAGCTCACCTTCTGGCTCGAGATCCTTCAACTTTTTGTTGAGATGTTTGAGGTGAGGAGGAGTGAAGTAAACTTCAGGGAGGGCCTGGGAGCCGTATGCTGTAGCATAGCCTGAGTCCTGGAGCTTGTCCATGGAGAGAGAACGAGACCTTTCCATTTTTTTTTTTTTCTAATATGTAGGTAGAAACCAGAACTGGAGGTCTATCCAATGTCTCTGGTGAAGAGGAAGAAAGAATGCAAAAGAGCTGAATATTCGAATACAAATTGACTGAGTTGAGATGAATGATGCAGGAATAAAAAACAATCGGGAGGATAGGTGGGTATATGGGGTATATGAGGAGCCATATATGTGTAAGGCTTACGATGCCTCACTTTCTCCATTTTTGCCCTGGCATCCGATCCTCCGTGTAGTTCATGTGTTCAGTTTTGCTGGGTTGCTGGGGTTCGATGATAAAATTTCATGCGAGAATGGCGTGCGAGACGCCAAAAGCAACTAATGTGGCTGGCCAAGACATCGTCGGTAAGGTGTGATTATGAATCCGGCCGTAGCCCAACTTTTGTATTTCCAACTGGAATTGCATGTATAAGCTCCCAACTTACAAATTGACAGATCGTACTCTTTCTTGCTTGAATCTTGACTAGCTTAGTTGAGAGCTTTCTTGGCACAGAATGAACGTCCATATTCCCCACAAAAAGAATGTGGTGGTATATTCTTAGTAAGGAGACGGAACTGGTGCATCATAGACTCAAAAAGCATTTACAAGACGGCTTAGTAGAGACAGACTCTGCAATAAAGAAAAAGAGGGGTATAAAGATGGTTCACTATTGCGACGAACAGGCATTGAGGGATGACCTACCTTCTGACTCAATTTGCGAATCAGTGCGATCGATCTCCAATTTGCCTGAGACGGTTGAAATCTTCTTGCGTGAATTTCTTGCCAGATAGGACCGCATCTTTGAGTCTAACTAAATCGTCCACTGTCTGCTGGTCTATTTTGCTCTGGAGCAGCTTCAAAAGCTTTGGTACATATTTCCTATTGCAGGTCCTCTTTAGTTGGGAATTGACGCGAGGTGGGGTGGAATTACCCTGAAGCTTTAAGGACCCCTGGGCCAAGGCCCGCATGTAGTAGTATCAGAGTTAAAGTCAGGGCCATGGAAGCGTCATTGGTCTTCTGGAGCTGTGCCCTCAGGTCGCTGGTAAACTTCTTCTTCTGGTTTTCTGATATGGTCTCTGACGTGCAGTCTACCACCAGTTTCATGATGACACCCTGCAAGCCCATATCAATATTTTTGAGGATTTGCTCAGGCTTAGCAGTGCTGTTTGCAGTCTGCTGAAGAGCTATCCTAAAGTCGAGGATACTACTCGGAATGACATCTGGTTCCATAAAGGCTTCATATCTGTCAAGATGGCCTATAAGTAGCTCACGGGCATAGTCTACCAAGTCTGCTTCCAATTTGGAACGAAGGGGTCCTTCTTCAAGTCCTTGTAGAGCAGCGTAGTGTATTTGGAATCGGGCATAACCCTTCTCCCAAAAGATACCTCGGATGTTCTTCGCGGCTTCTTCCTGCACAATTGCGATGCGGCCGTTGAAAGAATCAAGCGCTATTGGGTAAATGGTGTCAAGCATGGATGTTAATACGGGCGGTGGTACTGAACTTGATTCGGATAAAAATTGTAGTAGCTTTGCCGGTATCAGTTACTATTAAATTCCCTGTTTTGGAATGACGCAGAGTCCAGACTCACATCTTGTAGTTTGAGTGCCTTAGAACGAATATCTCCCTTCGACTTCAACTTCGATGCAAGCTGGGCTTGTTGCACAGCAAAATCAATCCCTTTTTCCACAAGAGACTGTTTCAGTGTCCTGGACACCAGTCGTCCTGCATGAATATCATAATCTCCTTGGCGACTTCTCAGCATCAGCCGCAAGGCGTTCTCATCACCTGAACTTAATGGATAGTGGGTATCCTGGACTGTGAGCTTTGGGATAGAAGGCCAGATTATTGGATGTCCAATCACAAACCTTGACCTCGGCCCAGCCTTCCGTCCTGAATCTCTCCTCCATTGAAATTTTCAACTGGGCTATGTAACCTTCAGTAACGACGTGTTTTTCGAGAATATGCAAACCTGGGTGATTTTCCAGGCCCTCTGCTCGAAAGGTCTCTAAGCCTAGAAACATAGTGTCAATCCTCCAGTACTAAATGGCCGACTCAATGAGTTCAATACCTAGAATACCGTCGCGATGCAGCTGCTTAATGAAACCATCCCTCCTTGCCTCAACAAAGCTGTGAGGTGTGTATGTTATTCCTTTAAGTGCCCCAGGCGGATTTCCGTCCTCCTTCAACATACTTTTCAATAGAGAGGATATAAATGTGACTGGTAGTTGTCTTTCCGGAAGTAGTGTAGATATCTCAATTGGCCTTCCTGCCTGTCAGTAAAGTAAGATGGAAGATCTACGAGGAATCCATACGTCGAAATCTGCGCAAGGTCTGCTCTAAGTGCAGATTGACACTCTTCGTAGAAAGCCTTTGTGCATACCATATCTCGGTCATACCCAATCCATTCAGTATCAGATGTACGCACTGATTCTCCCAGAAGCTTCCTGAAAAACTGGGTATCTATCGTTTTCTCTTTGCAATACACGGATATAATCAAGACTTGGTCCTTCATCCGTCGTTGCAAGTCTTCTTGCAAGGTAATATATTCCTTCTTCCGTATCACAGAAAAATTGCCTACTCTGCCCCAGAAAGGTTCATCGTTAGGTGGGAGAAGCGCTTCAACTTTCTTGACCTCTAGGTTTGCAAACGAAGCCAACTCAAGGAGTGTGGTTCGGCCTGGAGGCAAGAGTCAGTATACATACAAAACTCCGGCCTTCAAGGACTCATGCCATGTTTTACTTACTAGAGTCTCTATCGGAAAATATAGCTTTCTCTATCAGGGACCTTGCATGGCGCTCCAATATCAGACCGCCAGATACGAGTTCAAGCGTAGATGGGAATGAAATAGCTTGTGGCTTGACAGGTACCAACTCGGAGGGACTTGAAAACACTGATCTCCCAGTAACGGTCCTCAGAATTTTTTTCACATCCGATTCAGTAAGCACCGACATAGGTCACTCTCGTTACAGACAAGGATTTCCCGAATATCGATTTGGCTTGAAGATAAAAGTTATGCGGTGCTTTAATCTCAACTTAAAGCTGTTTGCATAAGACAGGAAAATTGCAATCGGTACGAAGCGCTGTCTGTCGGACAAACTTTGCTTCCTTGACGGACGCGGCGATCTACCTTACGGTCTCATTAGCTGTCTCGTAGCTTGGTATCTGTACTGTACAAATTCGCTGAATAATCGTCAACCGGGCCGCACGTGACTGGTAGGTTGTGTAGTTGCGGGGCTAGTTGCGGGGCTAGGTACTTCTAAGTAAGTAGCGTTCCTTTTTAGTCTGGTTGGCACAAGTTCCTTTTATAACGATCCCTGATCCTGGCTTGCACTAGTCCCTCGGTAACCTAAGCTTGTAAGAACCCCAGACACAAATTGAAATTTCGTGAGTAGGGCCGCATTATAGATCCTGAATCTGCATCGCATCTAGGACATTAAACAATTGCCACAAAAACACCGATCTCAGATATGTCAACCAACCCTACACGCCCAAAACCCCAAAGGAATTTGTCTCTGAAGGACAGTCATGCAGGCTGCTTTAGAGCCCCCGCAACACATGATGCACATGTCAATAGGAATGGTGACACCGACAAGTTCCAGGCCAAGGTCGGCTCCACCGGGGATGGTCAGATTGTGACCGTGATAGATAGCGGCGTTGTCCACTCAATCAATCACAAAAACTGCCAGTCCTCAGCCGAAGGTTATAAGCAGATTGTTGCGACTCTGTTCTATACCACCCACACCACCAACACGACGGAAGAGGTTGCACAGTATGGCCGATTTATTTCGCAAGCTGCGTTGTTCGACTTCATCTCTAGATGGGACAAATTGATGGTTCCATGGCGAAGATGGGACTCTTCCCATAAGTGTCTGGAAAGGTCTGAGGAAGCTAGGGTTGTTCAGTTAGTACTGCTCATGCCTGAAATGCTAAGCCTGGAGGATCTTCGACGACATGAAGAGCTAGCGGAATATGAAGCCAAATGGAGTATTGAAATCGTCCTGCAACCACACAATGTGTTTCAACGACACAAGAGGCTCGCTGTGTTCGACATGGACTCAACGCTGATTGAGCAGGAAGTTATTGATGAGATTGCTAGGTTTGTAGGAGTAGAGAAGGAGGTTTCTGTAAGTGCCACAACAACCTTCATATTTAGAGCATAACCTGACTCCAATTCTACAGGCCATCACAGCTCGTGCTATGAATGGGGAGCTCGACTTCACCCAATCCCTGCAAGCACGAGTAGCATTGCTCAAAGGCGTACCATCAGATGTATTTGAAAAGCTGAAACCTGTCATCACATTCACGCCTGGTGCGCGAGAACTATGCAAGGCCCTCAAATCTTTGGGTTTCAAGCTCGCGGTGTTGAGTGGGGGATTCATTCCCTTGGCAAATCATGTAATGAGCGAGCTTGGATTGGATTACGCTTACGCAAACCAGGTTCGTGCCCCCTCATTGAAACTTATATCAGCATATTCTAATAAATCTGTGATGTGCAGTTGGTCATCAGTGAGGATGGTACAGAACTGACCGGGGAACTTACCGGGCCTATCGTCCACGCGGAGCGCAAAGCACTACTTCTCGAGGAGATAGCTCAGAAAGAGAGCATTCATCTCAAGCAAACCGTTGCCATAGGTGACGGGGCTAACGACCTTATCATGATGTGGAAAGCTGGATTGGGAATTGCATTCAATGCTAAGCCGAAAGTGCAGGCCGAGGCGCCCTGTAGGCTCAACAGCCCCACCCTCAAGGATGTCCTATATATACTAGGTTTTGCAAAGGGAGAACAAGACGATCTGCTAGCTCTTTCGCCGTAACTAGAGTTAAGATACCCTGGTTGAATGGACCATCTTTTGAGCTATTATTTGACTAATTATTCAACTGCAACGTATCGTGTCCACCATATATGACCTGCCTGAATTTATTATTATCGCTTCTTTGGTGCTTGTATTTAACTTCGACCCACCCCCTGCAGTGGATATTCCAGCTGGGGGCAGAAGGGGGGAGGAGAAGGGGTGACTGAAACAGCCCCTCCTCTACTTTTATTTGCACTCATAAATTACCCCCTCTCTATATGGATGTATATTATATATACACCATATATCTTTATTCATCCACTAATATAGTCATGAGTACGTCATAGACTATATCGTGGATGAATGGGGAGGGGGGACTTTTCAACTAGTTGAAAAGGTGGGAAAGTGACAGGAAGTCACAGTCCGAATAAGAAGTACTTTATGTACAGCACTGCTCTAGTGCTTAGTGCAGCACAGTGACTATGTTCTCGTTGATTTATTGTGTCTGCCCATCTAGGCACAATTACCCTCAACCGTGACATTATCTCCGTAGAATATGGAAAACTGCGTCCCTATATGTGGTAAGAGACGACTACTGTTGATCCGCCAAAGGTTCCCCTGAGTGTTATTAGCACTGCCAAGACATCCTGGAACAGCCAACCGATCAAACTAACCTGCAGGAACTCTTTCTACAACAACTGCTTTTCACGATGGCAGAAACCTTAGTGAACCTGGGTATTGAAAAGCCCAGTACTGTTGACGTCCCATTAACAATTGCAAATACCGAGACTGCGCTTACCGAGCTTAATGATATCTTTGATAAATACGCCTTCAAATTCCGCGCCTTCGTCCTTACCGCTAAGGTCTCGGACGACACCTCCTCTTCCAACGATAAATCTCGGCCAAGGAACTCTGACGGCCTAGAAATCGACTCAAATATTACCCTCACCGCGGTCACAGACGAATTAGCAGCATCACTTGAGCTCTATCCTAAGCTTCGATTCAAGTATTTGGAGCAAGAGGCGAAGCTGCTCTATCTCCGGGATGTTTTCGACATAGAAAATATGGAGATGGGTGATGTCGAGGCTGAGGAGAAGTATTTGAAGGAGTATAAAACTGAGTTGCGGGAACTGAAAGATGAGATCAGAGTACTTCTTGAGGAGATTGAAGGAGCAGTACAGAGGGTCACAAAAGGATGGGAAGAAAATCAAAAGAACCTCAGTGAGCTTGAGAAACTACCGCAGGATTTGAGTGAGCTTGATAGGGCTATAAAAGAGGAAATGGCGAGGTTTGAAGGTGACGATGAGACGATGCATTTGCCTTTGAATGAAACGGAGGCATTAATTCGCAAGTTGGAACTGGAGAAGTCAGCGTTGGGTATAGAGATTAGGCATCTTGATAATCATGTGATACTCGGTGGAAAACAGCAGATGGAGAAGCTGGGGAAGGAGCTGGGGCCGATGGAGATGGATTATGCAGAACTGGTGGGGGTAGTGAAGCAGGAGAAGGAGTTGAGGGAGCAGGTGAGGGAAAAGGGGCAGGAGGATAGGAATATTGAAGGGAGATGGAATAAGGCGGTAATAGAGGGGATGAAGCAAATGTTTGACATGGTGGAATGAAATCAATTTCCATCGATATTAAGCACAATTCCCCTCGCATGAACTACTCTCTACCTCATGAATAATGCACCTCCATCTCAACCGGTTATATATGGCTAGGTACTTAGTAACCACTTGTATCATAGCGTAGAGCTAGACCTAACAGCGTAGCAATGTATTCAATATCAATACCACCTGATGCTGATAGTGCCGGTGGACCAGATCGTGCCAACCAGACTACCCAGATCTAGACTAGAATTTGGCTAACCCCTAGAGAGCATACAAGTTTATAATCGCCAAACTATCACAGAGATTTTCTGGTCTCTGGAAACTCTGTCACTTCTAAATTGACGGCCAATACATGCCTGGCAAGCCATACCATCTTTTCCCAGCAAAGATGTATCATGCACGACTCTCTTTTGCCTGCAACGCGAGACGACTCTTGATAACTCTCCTAGCAATTACCCTCGCTGGCCTCTCCATGCAGTCACGGTTCGAGATCTTGGGGTAGGTTCTCAAGTTGTACAGTAAACCCAATTTAGAATGTAGCCACCAGCAGACCTACCTTTGTACAGCACACCAGACACAGTAGATTCATTGTCAGACTTCAAGTACCGGTCAGAATGTAATATATCCTCTCTGGACCTTCATGTTCCATACTCCCCCTTATGCAGCTCCAGAGCTCAAATGTTGGAAGCAATGTCCGGCGGGGGGAGGATTGGCTTTGATGGACCATATATACCCAGGGGGTGCGATATGAGGTGGTTCACCACGGAGGAGATATGTGGTATTTTAGGAAGATTTGACAAAGTGGTATTTTTGGATGATTAGGCATATTGTTGGGGCCTTAAATGTCTTCTTAAGGAAGGATTTGGGTTACGGTGCTGTGTGAGATTACCCTGAATTTGAGCACTATTCCTGCTAATGAACCAAGGAATTTTAATCAACAGGAGAAAAATGAATGCTTTTGCTTGACACAGTTTAATGTGAGTATTACTATTCGATGTAAAAATTAGGCAAGCGGTGTGTTAAGAAGCAGAGTAGGTGAAAACATGTTCGGTTCAAGGTATTTTCAAGAAAGCTGATGTGGAACTGCATGACCCGCCATCCCTTGTTTGTCCTGCGCAGTCAATGTCTTTGGTACCTCTCCCTTTTTTGAATTCGAAAGTTCAAGAATATGACTTGCTAGGACACGTATAGTTGAGGAGATGGTACCGATTGCTGGCCCTAGTTCTACCTAATCAGTTGTTGACTTTATTCTTGGTGAGGTATCCAATTGCTCCAGAAGAGCTTCAGCGACTTTCTGCTGCTCTGGGTACTGAAAAAACCACTAAACCACTGGCATTCGTCTATGGAATGGGTTTGTGGAATGTAGGATTCCCTTCCCCTCCCCCCCAATATCAACCATACTTACACCTGCATCGCAGAATCTTGATATTCATGCGACTGTGAACTTTCTCACGACAGTTGAAAACCATATTATTGAGCAGTTACCCTATTTCCGCCCAACTCTTTCCGGTGTACCCCCTTTTTTCCCGCGTTTATTTGTTACGCCATCCGCCTCCGGCAAGGAGAAGCTTGATGAATGAGAGCAGAGCCAGGGAAATAGGGCCTTGATGCTATATGAAGAGAGCATAAGGCGAATAGTCCAGGAAAGAAAGGGAATGGAGGTATTGGGAACATGGAATGCTACTATACAAATGAACAAATATGATGGAGTGTAAGTGGAGTTTCAGTGGTGGAATACAAGTATTAGAGTTGCGCTAACTGCATGTATAGACATGTAGGAAATCTACTCAAGGCAATGTAGCTGATCATCACCACACTGTTTTTTTTATCTCTACCGTATTAGTAGATCATGATTATGCTAATTAATCTTTAGGATGGTGATGAATTGGTTGAATTTACTCCGAGAGGACATCTAGATAACTCTAAAGGCTGGTTCGTGTTTGAGATAATTGCATGAAATTATTTCATAGATATAGTCATATACCGGCTGCCAATTTTCGTATTTCAGAGCATTCATAGTTTATATTTTTTTGGCATAATAATCAATTGCTAAAGAAATGACCAATCTAAATCCGTTGATGTCACAAACCAATCGGTAACTATTCCGAAGCAGGCAATTCTCGGGAAAACTGTGGCCAGCGAAATACCTAGTCCGCAATTCATCACCCATCGCAACCCCCCACCAAAAAAACCGTTGAACGAACGAATCACTCCCAATTCCTCACTTACACCTAAATTTCGCTCACTATCATCAAGATGTCCGGACCCATCGGTACTATGCTCGGTCGCGCGTGGCCTGCGCCTGTCTGTACGTATTTTGGGGCTCTGATCCGGCTTAAGAGATATAATCACTCAACCGGAAGAGAGTGGGATTGTTTTTCGGAATCGAGCTGATTACTGTGAGGATGTAGTGAAGCCAATGGGCCCTTTCTTTGCTGCTGGTAAGGGAGATTCCGAAATTCTTTGGGGGATGGGAGGAGGTGGTGGAAAATGAGGGGGGAGAGGAGGCTACTGTGCCCAGGTGGTGAAGGGTGAAGAGGGTGAGATCTACAATGGATATGCCCGGCCCTCGTAGGAGGGGGGTTTCAGGGAATCTCAGGACGAAGACTACCACAGCAATCACTGGGCTACCGAGGGTTTAAAATAAGGAAAGGGAGGAGAGGTCAAGGGATGGGAGCAGAGAATGAGGGTTGGATAAAGGACTAGGGAGTGTTTGTATATTCTGTAGCTAACTTTGGCCCTGGTGGATGTTATAGGTATCATCGTGGCCGCCGGTGTCTACAAGTTCGCCGGTGTACTTATGGATAGTGAGTAACCCCATTCCATGCTTGCTTCTTCCTACCCCCTTTCTACCAAGATGGGCCCTAGGGGATTCTCTCTTTTCCCAGCCGTAATATAAAATACAACCTCTTACTGACAAATTCCCCCTACCACCTCAATAGCCGAGGAGTGGAGGAATGACGCCCGCCACCCAGCTGTCAAGTCTGGCCAGAGGCCCGCTATGGCACCACCTGCTGCTCACTAAATTCCTGGGCTGAACTTCAAAGATATCAAAGATATTCCCATAGCTAGGCTGGTTGGTGGATGGAAAGGAGTGGAATGCAGGATTGAGGGGAGTGCGGTTTATAGAAGCTGAAGGAATGAATGAAGAAAAATCCTGTACACATGTATAATTTCGCATTGTGGGGTTGTCACCAGTATGTAGTTATGGTGGGGGTGATTTTGACAGAGCATGTCATTTTGCAGGTTTATATCCTTCTTGCTTGCGCGGTAATATTGCGGGTGCCTTGATTGAGCTCTACAAAGACTTACAAGGTTGTATTTGGTGTACGTGTTACCCCAGGAACCAGAAGCCTTTTATTGATGAACCGTGCCATGAGAGACGAAGAGACAGAATCAGTATCAGTGTAGTGTTCGCGGTGGGGATTAGTAATACAGCAACAACAGCCATGTAATACCAATGCATGTGGTGATATCTCATCCGTGGAAGTGGGGGTTATTATTCCGGGGCCCCCAAGAAAAAGAATATTTTTCATAATATTCCTTTACATCTGATGAGGTTCGTTTCGTTTCCCCAAACCCAATCAACCCCGAAACAAGCCCATCCGCACCACGCATCCCATCCCCACATCCAGTAAACGGAAAAAGAAGAACTGTAATAACACCGTGGAAGAAATAAGGAACAAGAGATGAAAGAAATCCGTATGAGAACCCGAAAAAGCTGGTTGAATTTTTTGGAATGTGTCCACACAACAACAGGACAGCGCAACATGAACGGAGGCTATTTACGCGGCCGGGGTGGCTGCGGGGGCACTGGCAGCAGCCTGGGGCCCTCGGGCGTTCTTGGGATTGCCGGTACGGAAGCGGTTGTGGAATCGTCGGGTGACGTGCTTGAGGTATTGCATGCGGCCGGTACCGGTGGTCTTTCTTCGCTTGGCCTTCTCGGACCAGTTGTCTGTGAGGGGCAGTCGTGTGAGCCTGAGATCTCTATGTAGTCTCCAAATTTGTGCCCTCAAAACCCATATAATTGCCTCCATGGTGTTCCAAGCTCTTGATTTCGTTTCTGACGTCGACTGCTTCACCATTCCTCCAATGCCAGTCTGGTCCTTTCCCTGCCCTCGGTTTCCCCCTCGGTTTCCCCCTCTCCCTGGGTAACAGGTGCAAATTGGGGGGGGCTTAGATAGTACGTACATTTCCTGGTCTTAGCAGCTGGGTATCCGCAAGATGCACAAGTGTGCTTCTGGACGTGGAGGGATCGACGACCACAACGACGGCACAAGACGTGCGACTTGTTCTATACTCCCCCCATAATCAACCCATCAGCAATTCTGCCCACGGCGGCTATTTCCCGACATAATCAATCCTCCGGTTCCCTCTCGGCTTGATCGATGCCTAGCCCTGCCGCACTGTGCTGACTCAATCCTCCTCGAGAAAAACCGGCAGAGATTTAGGTCGAGAGATACTCACGTGGCGTTTACCGAAAGAGCTGGTACCCTTGGTCATCTTGGATTTTTAGGCGTTGCTGGTGTTGTGGCTGGGGGTCGTCGTTGCGCGGATAGTGTCGTCGTCGGTGACCTCTCAAATTGGTAACTTTTTTGATGTTCTTCTGGTTGGAATCCAGTATGTGTGTGACGGGGGCTTGGCAGAATTCCGGAGGTTGCCAATTTCCGAGTGGGCGTGAGGGTTGTGCCCTCAGGAAGCAAGCCCCGGTGGCTGAGTTTGTTGAGGCGGTCCACGTCTTGGCATCTCACCCGTCATGTCATGACACGGTGGATTGCAAATCAGAAGTGGTAACTAGCTAACTACCGACGATCGTATGCAGTCGGCGATGCGCATCACAGGCAGACGAGCGGCCATTGACGGGAGGCATTCAGGCAGAACACGCTAAAAGTCTCACTATCCTACAAAGGAAAAGTAAATGTCCGGCTGGTTGGCACAAGCCTCGGAACGGCTGCTTTGGGGGTTCGTCATGACGAGTTATCTACTGTACATAGCTACAACTGCACACCCTTTCCAAAACATCTGTTTGCTCCTACTTCTACAACTAACTTTATCACAACCGAAGTGCACGAGAATTCGCTCAATCTCAACCTAAACCGTACCAACACCTCCATCATTCATTACATTGTCGCAGAAATAATGGATTGGACACTTGTTTTGTTTACGGTGTGCCAGTATCGGTAATAAGGTAATCCCACAACGCGAGTGCCTTTGTTCACTATAAAAAGTTATCTGGTATGTTTCTCTTAAAAGGAACAGCAGGTTTTACGGGAAGAATAAGGAGAAATCTTTGGGGAATCTTCTGGCGCGCTCTCTTAAGTAATGAAGTTTCAGCAATATACTCTTTTCACCCAAATAAGTCACTGAACGGGAAATGCTCGTAATAGCTCTATTAGCTGAGCCTACACGAGTCTATTATATCAATCAGTTATCTGACAATTGGGTTAAGGAGCCAGGGAAAACAGGGTCCCGCTTCTTTACTCGATTGTTGGATATTTATCTTATTTTCAGGGTTACCAACCTCGAAGACCTCCGGTATCTCAGTGACATGTTTGTATTATACTACTCGCTTTATAACAGGTTTTCATAGTTTGTTGGAGTTTTCATACAGTTTAGGACAAGAGCTACCGGTATCTTTGATTTTCGTTTATAGCGATAGAGGATGTGCCAATTAGAACTACTTAATATTGCACTCTCTTCTACAACCCACTTGAGTCCCTCTCATGATCAGTCAACACGAATGTTTCCTAGTTACGAGTATACGGAAACACAGCCTTAAGCGGCGACATATAGTAACTAGGTATAAAGATCGTAGTAGTGGCAGTTATGGTGTAGAGATCATCAGTACATATTATCATTTTGGAATGGCATTCGCGTTGATGTGAGTTGTGGTATTCGAATTTGTGCTCGCGTCGCGTATATTACAACGCTATGTTCGGTAAGCTCGTCATGACGAGGCCCCTTTCTACCTCTTAAATCAGCTAGATATCCAAGTGACGACTTTTCCTTTATAGGATAGGGAGATTATTAGCGTGATCTGCCTGAATGTGTACCCTACGCCCTGTCACGTGTTCTGCACCGTTGCTATGACGGCGAAGTTGGTGGTCGCCGGCGACCACTTATATTGTTGGATTAAAAAGGCACAGCGCAAAATTCGCTGCCTCCTGACCAAATGCTGATTCGAACACACGAGGTATGGAATCTGAACGGCGCTCCTGGGTTGCCTTGCACCTGATTTCTTCGATGCAGCTATTGATGTGGCCTTCCACCTCCTGGCTGATCTTCAGTGGCGTCAAAGGTGGGAGCCTCCAACCGGAGACGTTCTTGCCATGGTGGGTTGATACCATAATTGTGATATTCGGATACCGCTTCTTGACCGAACCCATGAAGACCTCGCAAAGATTGCAGAGAGACTTCGACACGCCAACTTCCAGAGTCACGAAGGGAGAAGTTCCTTGTTGAACGAGATCGTTGACGATCTTCGTTATCAAAGTACACTCACAGTGCACACTCCGAGTGATGGTACTCTGCTGAGAAAGTGGGTGCGGGAGTGAGGGGAATTGGATTCTTAAGTTCGTCTCGGTCGGTCCTTCTATGTGTCGGTTTCGCGCCCATTGTTCAACAATTTCAACGCTCGTCTTCTTAATAACGATTCTGTCGGGAGGCGGCGGAGGCACCTGCAGAACCTGTCAGACAGTGCAAAAACCGGTAATTTCAGTACGTACTTCCTGTATAACCAAGGTTTGGAGGAACTGGGGGGGGAGTAGGTCAACTTCTCCAACTAGTTGTATAACTGCTCCCATGTAGTCGCCTAGCTTACGAATGCGCCTTAACAGTTTTTGATCGATCAAGAGATTTATATCCGAAGGAAAGCCAATTGAGTGGGCACTGACTATTGCATCCCGCAAGAATTCCGGGTCCTTTAAACGCTGGGCAGGACTCAGAGAGTCTAACCAAGCGATGAGTCTGTTTCTCAAGGACTGTTCAGGGCCAATTCTCAGATTTGCTTTGAGTTTTTCCACCAGCTCGAGGGGAAGGCGGTCTTCGGAGTGGATTCCCCGATCTGTCGGGAGTTCTCTAACTCTCCGCAACACTTTCGATATGCGAGACTTTATCTTCTTTTGACACTTGTCGACTATAGCAGCCATTAAATTCGTATAGCGATCAGCAACGCTCCTGTTGGTCTCAGAAACGTGATTGAAGAGCTTGCGAACATACTGATTCTCGCTGTCGGTGCAAGGTCTATTCTTGCTGTAGTAAAATTTCATAGTTCCATTCGTTCTCAACATGGTTGCCGCCACATCAGACGTCGCTTCGCTGACGAGCAATAACGCAAGTAGATCCAAGAGAACCAGATGCTTTGACTTTTTGGCAGGGTGCCATCGGCTGCTGTCCAGTTCAGCACTCACGGACATAGCCCGATTTTCTTCATCATTGTCCTCTTCATTTTCGCTGTTATCCTCATCAACATCGGTGTCAGCATTGGTGAGCGTTTTTGTTGGCGACGGTTTGGTAATATTGCCTAGAGGAGCAGATAAGCGATCCGTAGAAGGGGGTGGAGGAGACAACGGTTGGTAGACAGTGTTATAGTTGATTTGAGAGATTGCAAATATCATCTCGTCGAGAGTCGGGGGAACTTCGTTAGTCACGGACATCGTGGCAGAGATCGTTTGTGAGTGGAACCGCGACGCCTTCTGTAACAGTTCTTTGCGAGCGGGGGGATGGTATGAGAAAAGGAGAGCAATTTCTGCGTTGTTGATATGATGGTGATTGACGCGGGAGCTTCAGAGATGAAAGATCATGTTAGTCTCATGCCAAGACCCTACTGCTAGGTTGTTCTGACGCCAGACTAAGCATAGAGAACAATTAGTATCACTAAGTGCGTAACGATCGACAACCACGTGATGATTGACACTGCCACATTCAGTAGCTAGATATCCAAGTGATGACTTTTCCTTTATAGGATAGGGAGATTATTAGCGTGTTCTGCCTGAATGCCTTCCCCATTGACATGCAAACGGCTACTGTATCTCGTAGTCTGGCCAACCAGACTATGTATCTCGTTCCATTATTCACATTTGGATGAATCAACGTCTCGGCCTGGTCTCGTGATGCCGCCGCTTCCCCTTTTCCCAATGCTGGCCAGGAGCCGGGGCCGAAGGAGTCTCAAGCACGGCGGACGCATGCTCGACGAGCAGGTGCGTAATGATGCATGAGCCCAATATATTTTTTTTTCTGGAGCAAAGGGTCGTGGCCTCATTACTTCACGGAGAGTAAGGATACTCATTATCCTCGCCAGGCACAGCTAGTCGGCCGCGGCGTATCCCTCCGTGTGCTTGACATTTATTACTCCTGTGCTCCGTAGGTGTCTTTTATTAAAACTCGTGCCTCGGTGTGGTTCGGTGTGGGGGTGCTCTAGTCCTCTAGCCCTGAGAGCTGTTTAGGACTCAGATACTGCTGCTGCCGACCCAGCCATTCTCTCAACAATCTACGGCGTTTGAATAATAAATAGCTCTGTATAACTCGCATTGCGTTCGTTTGAAGCGACAAGTCGGGACTGGGAAACTACGTGTCGGGACAGGGGAAAATATCACCCTCTGGCTTACCGTCTGACGAGCACAAAACGCTCCCATTATTATTAACATTGCTCTTGTTTGCGTTCCTATCTCTACACCATATTGTTTGATTCTGTATTTGATATCAAAGATGTCCAAGAGGCAACCGCCAGCGACAGCTGCTGTTCCCTCGTTACCAAATATAAATACAAGCCGACCCAGGGCGGGAACCTTTGAGCGACCGGGCTCGGTGAGGGTACGGGGAAACCCCCCCTCCGTTATCACCTATGGAGCAATTGAGCTGACAGACATGCCTGTTAGATCAATGTGCAAGGAGCGTTTATAGTCGACGACGATACTCCAGGCTCACCGCCTCGCCAGCATTCTGACACCAAGGACATCCGGCTCCCATACCACAAGACCCAGGTCTCGCATATTGCGGTCGATGTGTGTGACAATCGTCCTCTCTGACTTTGTGCATCAACTGACTCAGGAGCCAGATTGGAGGATCTCTCGCCAAACTAGTCTACTTCTCCCGCGACCCTAATGGCAACGGCGGGAAGCTCAACTTCAAGAACTTCGAGACTGAACGTATCAATGACTTGATCGACTTTATGGACAGGCTGATGAATGGGAGTGAGTCGGTGTTGCTACCGGAGCAGGATGAGTCTACGAAAGAGGAGATCAAGCGGAAGAGGCGACGGGATGGACTACATGTTATGGCGACTGGGGGAGGGGCGCACAAGTTTTATGATAAGCTTAAGGATAGGCTGGGGGTGGAGATATACAGGGAGGATGAGATGGAATGCTTAATAGTTGGTCAGCCTGATTCCGTTCCTATCTGTTTAAACCTTATGTAAAGATCGCAGGAAGGGGAAAGAAGTCTGCTGAGTGGGGTGTACAAAACTTAATGACAGTCCATGCTAATAAAAGAAATCACAGGCCTCGACTTCTTCGTAACGGAGATTCCGGAAGAGGTGTTTACATATAGTGAAGCCGACCCTATGCAGTTCGCCGAATCACGGGCAGCTATATACCCCTATCTATTGGTAAACATTGGGTCCGGTGTCTCGATGATTAAGGTTTCCGGGCCACAACAATTTGAACGGATAGGCGGGTCTTCGGTAGGTTCTAGACATCCTAGATGGTGGATTCCTTGTATGCTAAACCTGTACTAGCTCGGAGGTGGAACCTTATGGGGCCTTCTATCTCTCCTCACTGAAGCCAGCTCCTTCGACGAAATGCTCGGAATGGCTGAACACGGCGACAACACCGCCGTAGACATGCTCGTTGGTGACATCTACGGCACGGACTACGGACGCATCGGCCTCAAGAGCACCACTATTGCCAGCAGCTTTGGAAAAGTCTTCAAGAAATCTCACGAGGATCCCAACTCCATCGCCAACAAGAGCAATGCCGTCACCGACGGCAATACCTCGGAATCCATCCCACCGACCACCGCCGTCGACCGCCGTAAACGCTTCCGACAGGAAGATATCTCCCGGTCCCTTCTCTACGCAATATCAAACAATATAGGTCAGATTGCATATCTACAGGCCCAGCATCATAATCTGGAACATATCTACTTTGGGGGGTCGTTTATTAGGGGTCATCATCAGACGATGAATACGTTGAGTTATGCGATTAAGTTTTGGAGTAAGGGTACGAAGAAGGCGTACTTCTTGAGGCATGAGGGCTATTTGGGTAGTGTGGGGGCGTTCTTGAGGACCCAGCCGATGAGGGGGTGGGGGAGGAGGTATAGTACCGGGGAGGCGGATAGGGAGGCTGGGTTTAGACCGACAATGGGGAAGGGGGAGAAGAAGAAGGAGGCGGCGTAGGGCCGAAGTAGTATAGGGTTGATGAGACCTTTTGGTTTCTTGATTTGGGTTTGGGCATGTCGTATGATACCAGAATTTGCGTTGTCTGTTCTGTGGATGTTTTTTTTGTTGGTCGGGTTAGACTGGGTGTTATGCAGTTTAATATGTTTTGGTAGTACCATCTTGTTCGGCGGCTGTTTTGAGTATGTTGTTTGTATCTACTAATCATGGAGAAATTGGGTGGGATGTAATGGGGTAAGCCTTTGATAGAAAACAGGTTGATATTCTTTTTATTTATTTTTGCAAGGTCCTTGTTTAACATATGGGCAGTGTAGTCTTAGCCGAGCGAATGTTTACCCAGGTTTCCTTTACTTACCTGCACCCGTGGGTTGGCCCACACCCACCGATGGTGACTCCGCTGCCATGTCTACCGCAGCCGCAACCAAACCCCTCCTCTACCACCTCCCCCTCGGCTTAACAACCTACTCCCGCGCCTCCCTCATCCAAGAATCCCTCGTCTCCCTGCACCTCGCACACAAAACACACCTCCTCAATCCACTTCCCCCCCCCACCTCCACCATCACCGCCGCCACCACCACCGCCGCCACCACCACCACCTCCCCGCTGCTTCCACTGCCGCCTCCAACAATAATCACCTCCGAATTCTCCCCCCCAGTCTACACCTCTGGCCTACGCCAGCAACACAAGATCCCCCCTTCCCAGAAAGAGTACCTAACCACCACACCCCACCCCGTCACAGGCGAGTACGCCGAGTTCGTAGAAACGCGAAGGGGGGGCCAGATTACCTGGCACGGGAAGGGGCAGTGCACGATCTACCCCGTTGTCGATCTACGTGCGCTTCGGCTTCCGGCGAAGGGAGAGGAGAAGGAAGAGGAGAAGGGAAAAGATGGTCGGAGAGTCGGGGTGCGGGACTGGGTCGACTTGCTCGAGAGCATCACGATCGACGTATTACACTCGTATGGGGTGGCTGCAGCTGGGAGGGATAGTGTCCACCCGGGAGTCTGGGTCGGCGAGAATAAGATCACGGCGGTGGGCGTCAGGGTCAGGAGGTTTGTGGCGAATCATGGGGTAGGCGTCAATGTGGATACGGATGCGTGGTGGTGGGGAAGGGTGGTGGCTTGTGGGATTGTGGGCAGGGGCGTCACGGATCTGAAGAGGGAGATGGGCGCGAGAGGCGTGCTGCCAAGGGTGGAGCAGGTGGGGAGCAGGTGGGTCGGGGAGATGGCCAGGAGGTTGGATAGGCGCGTCAAGGTGATTACAGTGGAGGAGGTTTTGGGGGTGCGCTGGGAGGAGAGGTTTGCTGCTAGGGAAGGGGAAGGAAGAAGGGAGGAAGGGTAAGAGGGAGATTTGGGGTGGGCTGCTCACAGTCAATCATCATACTTTCCTTCCATGTATATATCTATATACTGTATATTGCTCAGATCCCCTTCCTAATTGTTGGCAATAAATAATAGATTCCTGCAATAACTACTGTACATCCATCTCCTCAGCCACGACCAGCACACAAGCACACAAGCACACACATACACAAAAGTCACCAATACAATACCCACCCTAAAACCCCCCCCCCAAAAAAATTTACAAGAAACGGGGATTGGATCCGAGTCGGTCGGGCTTATTATAAAAAGTTAGTTATAGTTATAGCGGGAAGAGGGTAACAACAGCAAGAGTAAATACTGTCCCCACTCTCTCTCTCTCTCTCTCCCTTCCCTCCCTCTCCCCTCTCCCCTCCCCCTCCTATATAAAAACAATAAACACATCATATATAAATACAAGAAAATCAAATTAAGATTAATCATACAAACCCCCCCCCCCAACCGCCCCAAACTCCCTCTCCTTCTCTTATACCCCCACCACTCCCGTCGCAACCTCCCCCCCGGGGCCAATAATGCCCAAACTCTCCTTGGCCACCTCCAGCCCTCCCATGGCCACGCCAATCCCATGTTCCAGCCCCCCCACCTTCATCATAACGGCCATCAGCCTTGGGTCCTGGCTCTCCACCCTCACTTTATCCTTCACTCTCACCTCCCCCTTCCCGTCCCACACCACCACCTTATCCACCTCCTCATATAGCCCTGGTTTGTGTCCCAGCCCGCCGCCTCCAGCGGCTACAGCGAAGGAATTGAGTATCGACGCGAACCCCCTGCGGACAGAGGATGTAAGCTCGCTGCTACTGCTGCTGTTGTGGTGGTGGTGTGGGCCATGCTGGTGCGGGCTGAGAAACTCCACCGTCCTCAACTCCGCGACCAGCGCGCCCTCGTGGATAGTCAAATCGAACGCCAGCTGCGATGGCAGCATTGGGTCGAAGATACTCCCCGGGGTCGATGTATACGGGAATGTAGCCTTCGGATGTGGTGCCGTTAGCGCGGCCTTCGCTTGGTGGATCTCATTTAACAGGTTCGTTAGATGTCGCGTTGTTTGCGCTGTGAGGCGCAGAGTCGTGTCTGGGTCAGCGGACAGTGTGGTCTGTGGGGGGGGGGAAAGAGGGGGATGAGACAGGATTTGTAGTGCGTTGTGGAGGTGGGTTCGGAGGTATGTGAGCTGTGGAAGGTAGAACCGGCCTGGGGTCGGGGAGTGGTCGAAGGATTGGCGGCGGTGGTCGATGTGGGGGTGGTGGTGGGTGGGGGAGGTGGTAATGTGGGTTATTGGGGGTGTGGGAGTTGCAGGGGGGTGCAGTAGGGTTGAGGGGTGGTGGGAGTGCGGGGGGATCTCGATTGAGGGGGCAAGGTGGAGGGGGCCGGGGCTGGATGGGGGCGTCGGGGATATGTGGTTGAGGCTGGGAGAGGCGATGGAAGAGACGGGCGCGGCGAGCCGGAGGCGGAATGCGGAGAGACCTTTCGGCGGAGGAAGGCCGTACATTTTGATTTGCATGTCCTACAGAAGGATGGAGGGGAGCGAAGAGGGGTTAGAATAAGTCCTAGCAACAGATATGGAGGGGGGGAGGGGGTGTACCCCTTTGACTATCCGGTCCCCCACGCGGGTCACATATCCCTTCAGCGCTTCGCTTCTCGAGCTCGACAGCACAAGTGTAGATGCCGGCTCCGTGGGCTGGATAAGCGCGATGCATTCCTGCAGCCCAGTGCGCAGAGAGAGGAGCGTATCTTGCAGGGACAGGAGGAGCCAGGAGAGTTCGCGTGCCTACGAGTGGATCAGCGGGGGTGCGCAAGCCTTTGTGCAGCAGCAAGAGGGCCCTTGGGATACCGCGGATGCCTGCTCCGCCCGGAGGAGGACAGCCTCAGCGATTGGCGGGTATATTGCTGTGGACATGCCTGCGGGGTGCGGGGCGGTGATGATGTTGTGGGTGGGTGTTTTGTGTTTTCTGTTTGTGGGGAAGAGCGAGACGGCAGCGGAAAATGCGGAGGACGAGACGCCGCGTTACGTTGAGATCGTCGGCGGTGGCCGCCACGTGATGTGTGCGCCTGGAAATCGGCCCATGTCAGATACAAACAAAACAACAAACATCATCCCCTCCCCCCTCCCCCCTCCCCCCTC
>ML121588.1:3273-66917 GCA_003788615.2 Terfezia boudieri ATCC MYA-4762 | reverse complement strand
CCCTTCCTGCGCACGCAGCAAGCAATGAACCACCTCCGCGCCCCTCCCGCGCGGGCCCTCCTACCTCTCCTGCGGCCACCCCCCCCGCCAAATTGCCCCCGCAGCCCCCCCCGCCCCACCACCACCCCGCCGCCCCTTCTCCGTCCTCTCCCGGCCTCCCCCCTCCTACCCCGGCCACATCCCCATCAACTCTTTCGAAAAGACCTTCCTCGCCTTCACCTCCCTCCTCGGCTCCTTCCTCAACCCGCGCCGTGGCGACCTAATCGCCCTCGCCGGCGAAACCACCTCCACGCCGTACTTCCTGCCCCGCCTTCTGCGGACCATGCAATCACACCCCACTGGGCGGGCCATCCTCCGTCACCGCCCTGAAATCACTCCCACCTCCATCCCCCCCGTCGCCACGCTCCTCACCTATCCTCCCACCACTCTAGGATATACATACGCAAAATGGCTTGAAACACACCACCTTTCCCCCTTCACTCGCCCTCCCGTGCGGTATGTCCCCACCTCTGAGCTTGCATACGTCCTCCTCCGCTACAGGCAATCCCACGACTTCTACCACGCCATCACTGGGCTACCCGCTATCCGCGAGGGCGAAGTCCCCCTCAAACTCTTTGAATTTATGAATCTGGGGTTACCTATGACGGGGCTGGCGGCGGCGAGTTACGCCACGCTGAAGAAGGCCGAAAGGGAGAGGGTGTGGGATATCTATTTCCCCTGGGCGATCAAAGCGGGCCTGGAGTGTGAGGGCCTGATAAACGTTTGGTGGGAGAGGGAGTTGGAGAGTGATGTGGGCGGGTTGAGAGCGAGGTTGGGGCTGGTGATTCCCCCGGATATGAGGGCACTGAGGAAGGCGCAGAAGAGGAGGGAGAGGGAGAAGGACAAGGAGATGGGGGATGCAATTAAGGTGGATACGGCGCCGGTGCCGGCGCCGACATCGACTACCCCATGAGAGGAAAATATTGAAAAATGGCGTTTTATAGAAATCCTTAAGTCTTTATAATAATTCAGTATTGCTCTACTTATTCCTCCAGTGTACACATAGGACTACGTTCCTTGATATGTTGCCTATAGATTACGGTCATTACTTACCCTGATATTCAAGACCATATTGGCAACCAGAAAAAAGAGACTCACTCAAATCATCACTACAATACATCATCACCATGAGCATTGCAATCACACAAACATTGAAAACCCCCAAATTATGCATATATAATCTACCCTCGTCCCCACCACCAGTCTACTCTTAAACTTTCCATAAACTCACCCACACCACCAAACCCAAGCCCCGCCGTAGAACCCTAAAACAAAAAAAATAAAGAATAAAAAATAAAAATAAAAAATAAAAGATAAAAACCAAGTGCAACCCATTAGCAAAATAAGCAACATAACCGAAATGAATCACAGGGCACACTACACACTAATACTATATATATCAAGAAAGGAAAGAAAAGGAAAGAACACCTCGCCAATCCCACCCAACCATTGTTCCACAATGAAAAAAAGAGGGGAAAAAAAAGATAAAGAGTAGGATTAAATCAATGCATCAACGAGATGGTAATAGAACTCAAAAGAAAAAAGAAAACATAAAGTAAAAGATAGAAACAACCCCACCATCCACCTACCCCGCCCTCTGCCCTTTATCTCAGCAAAAAAAAATAATGCGTGATGAATGTGTCTATTCATACCCCCGTGCCATATACCATGCCATCCATTCAATAAAACAGTTAATATATACAATATATAAAGATAGATAGCTGCCAACATATCGATATCTGCCATACTTATGATTATGTTTAGCCCCGTTAAACCTTTTGTTAGCCGATAGGAAATACAAGAAAATATAGTCGTTCGATGGTCGATGGTGCCCCGTGGTCAAATCGTATGGGTCCTCGAATTAATCCCAGCCACCGGGAAGAGTTGGGCTTTCTGCACGATGCCTCTCATCTTCAAGCTTCTCCTCCTCCAGTAACTTCGCCTGTTCCCTCTTTTCCTCCTCTTTCACCTTCTTCTCCGCCTGCTCAGCCTTCACCCTCTGCTCCTCCTCCTTCCTCCGTTCGGCCTCCGCCTCCATCTCCAATTCCCTCCTCACATCCTCCGCTTCTTTCTTCATCCTCTTCTCCTCTTCACCCTCCTCCTCATCCTCCTCAACCACAACTTGCTCCTCAATTCCCCTCTCCCTCACGTCTCTATGCACTATCACCGTCTCCGCAACACTGACCACGCTATTCCCCCTATCCCGTCCAAACATCGCCCGAGTGCTTGAAGGACTATCAATCCCACCAGTGCTTCCCAGCCTCCTGGCCGCTACGTTTGCAATCTCCCGCTCAAACGCCGGCGTTTGAGGTTCAGGTGTGAAGGGCGTCTCAACGGCGGTGCCCTTGTTGGCTGAGGTATCTGGCCGTGGTGCGACATTTTCCTTATTCTCAGTTACAGAGGGCTTCCCTTGAAAGACGCTTATGAGTTGAGTGTCCATTTGAGGTGGGGTGGTGAGTAAAGGCAGCGCTTTATTGGCAATATTGTTGCGGTCACCCAAGACACCGTTCCGTCCCATGCTCCAGAGCCGTCTGAGCGGACTCAAAGGTGGGTCCTTCTTTACTGGCGCAGCGGCAGTAGGAGTTGCATCCGCCCCCGTCGGTCGCACATGAGGTGGCGTAATCGCCCTCGCTACTACGGGAACTGGAGGCCCTGGTGTTTGAGGCAATGATGCTGGTGCTGGTGCTTTCTCTTGCTGAGACTCCATAGAACTCCTTCTCTTATCGTTGCTAAATCCCCTCGTGCTTGTACTCATCCCACTGACCTTCCTTGGGCTCATCATTCCGCTTCCCAATCCAGATTCAATGCTATTCCTGCCGCCAAAAACGCTGCCCTGATAGTACCCGCTGTAGTGGTGAACATGTGAGGTGGGAACTACGCCCCCGCCAACCCTGCTCCAGAACATCTTCTCCCTATGGGTAGTACATACTTCCCACGCATGTTTCTCATCCGCTTCCCCATCGCACTTCCACAGTCCGTCCTTGCAAAGCTTCAGGAAGCCAACGAAGTCGCATGTCACACGCACACGATTTACACAGTACCCACACAGAGGGTATTTCTGTGCGTTGTCTGTGTCCGAGGTCCGCATTCGATGGGCACGAACATGAAGGGGGTCCTCGTTACGAGATTCCCCGCAAAGGGTGCATACCATAAGGCTTATCCTAGACGACGAGGGAATTGGATCAATGGTCAATGTCCCGTCAGAGAGCGCAGACATGGTATTCCTCTTTCCAAGCCATGACAACCCAGGTGCAATATCTAGCCTCAAAGTAGGCTCAATATCATCCACCAATGCCCGTTTGAAAAACCTAGTTTCTTTCAGAGCCACTATCAGAATTCCATTCGGTGTCGACGGTGAGGAAGGGGCATTTGAAACTGATGTTGTAGGAGAGTGACTGGGTGTATAAGTCATCCCTCCAATTCCCATTCCAATACTCATAAGCTGGAAAGATGCCATTGAGCCACTTGACAGTCGGTACATGCTATTCCCTCCATTATGCACCGGTGGTGGTTGCTGGATCTGTGGTAGTGGCAGCGATTGCCGCTTCGGTGACCTTAGTAAGGTTAAAAAATCTTGATACGCAGCAGTATCAAATCGTAGCACCGGTGTAATGAGCTGTGAGAACGATGTAGGATGGGCCGGTGCTAATGTTTCATCCGGGTGATTAGAGTAGCTCGGTGACACGCTCACGGTATCGTATCCCCGCCCCAAAGACTCCTTGCTCGACCGATTCGCTAAAGCAGGGCTTGTTGGCATCGAGAAGCTAATCTCCGCCTGCTCCTCACGTTCCGCAGTCATCTGCTGCATAACCTGCTTAAGCTCCGACAGTTGGTCCTGAAGCGATTGAAGTAGAATTTCCGTATCCGAAAGTTGTGCTTTCAGTTGCTCATTCTTTCGATCCATCATATCCCGTTCTTTTCGTGCGGCAGCGACCATCTACACCCCAGACATCAGTATATCCCACCTTGCGCATGCGAACTTTGTGTGCTCTCCAAGTACCAACCTTATTAGCCTCTTCAAAAAGCGCCGTAGTTAGATGCTCTAGTTCCTTTTCAATTGTCTGCTTGTCCCTTTCCGCCTTGCTCCTCTGATCTCTCTCTGCTCTTAGCCGTCGCATAAACTGCTCAGCCTCTGTTTCCATGTCCTTCCTATCGACCAGTAAACCCTGTGCCATCATCTGTTCATGATCCCTTGTAACGGCCTCCAACTGCTTTATCCGCGCCTTTGATAGCTCCAGCTCATGTTTTGTCGAGGCCAGGGAGTCGTCCAAAAGCGTTTGGTGGTTGATGGCTTTAATCAGTTTGTTACTGAGAGCAGCGACCTCCTGGTTTAAATCTGTCGCCGAGCCGTTACTTGCCTGCTGAGATAAGAGATCGTCATTACTGTCGCCCGCGCCAGGCGAGGTCCCATTGTGTCGGTTCCGATCAATCGTTATCGTCGAAAATCCAGCGATTCCGGGCGACACTGGTGTTGGCCCATTTGCGGGCGTGGTTGTCCTCGGGGAGCCTGTGTTGGATAGCGATCGAAGGGGCGAGCTTATCGACGAGCTGTTTGTTAAACTTCGGCCGCGCATGGGACGATGTTCGCTGTGCATAAGGTAGAGATAGCTAGTTGACTTCCATTAGAACCAGAGCTTGAACACAGAACAGAACTGGGGGACTGCTCACTCCGCCAGCTTGGAAAGTGGGGGGTGAATCGGTCGGAGAAAGTCCCGACGATTACAATCCTATTTAAGTGGTCAAGCTCTGTCCACGACGATTTGCTGGTTGATTCCGGGTTGTTTGTGGAACGGGAAAAAAAAAACAGTTGTGTTGTCTCTCACACCTGCTCTTATTAAAAGCCTCCCTTCTGGTTGTTGGGACTTTGTGAAGCCACAGCAGTATGATTTCGGTAAGCCACAAGCGCTTATAGCAACAAATATTACAGAGGCAAACGCAATGAGAAAAAGCCGTTTAAATATCGAAACACCTTGTCACAAAGCAAAACTTAGGAGGGGAAAAGCGGAGTAAACAAGTATCAGCGGGTGCAAACAGTATGAATATATGACAGTATGCAAGGAGCAGGGTGGGAAAACCGGGAAGCCACGGCGGCAGTATTGATGAAAATAGTTGTAGCAAAGAATGTAAAGTTCCGGGTCGGTATACTCTGTACTTGCTGCACAACCCCAAGGAGCGCAACGCTGTGTCACGCCTGCAGAATCCAATTCGTGAGCTGCTCAAGGTCAGGCGGCCCCTCTTTCTTTTCCTGCCGTCGTCCCTCTCTGGGCCTCAAAAGAAGTTTCTCTTTTGCTATCCCAGATACTAATGCCCGGCGGCGGCAACTGCTAATGCTCGCCCGCCGCTTCTAGTGGGCTCTCCCCCAATAATGCGGATTTAGTGTGATGACGCTGGCGACGGTAGCCCCTTGATGCTGGTGCCCGGTACTGTACCTTGCAGCAAGGAAGCGTAGGGGCCAGGTTCTGGGCGGAGAAATCGAATAATGACGACGATGGAGGAGAAGGGCCGTAACGATGTGACTATGTATGTGCGTTCTGCAGTAGGTACGTGAGGTATGTATGCGCTGGGGGATGAGGATTGCAGGCTCCTCGGGGTGGGGGTGGAATCGAAAGGAGCACGGAGTCGTGACACGCCGGAGTACGGGGAAGGGCCTGAGTTGATAATGCTGAATGTAGGAAGTGCCGCTCAGCGGATGGATGAAAAGGGTTGAATTCAGGAAAAACGGACTGGATGCACTTAATAGGCCTAGAGCTGAGTGTAACGATCACGGACGAACTCCACAGCACTCGGCCCAATAATGCCAAACACTCCCTCCTCTCCTGCACTCGCTTCCGCCCCTGTTCGCGGGGGTGCTATTTCTGGCCAGAACGGCACACGGTACGGTACCGTCTCTTCTCTCCAGCCTTCTCGACACGGAGACCGGGAACAATTGGGGATCTTCCGCAGGGGGGGGCGGCGTCGTCAGCGAAACAGCAGCTCGCAGGGGGTTTATGTGATGGCCCTTCTCTGGAGGTTTGTAGGTCTGTAGGGGTCTCTGTAGGTCTCTGCAGGGTGTAGGTCTCTGTAGGGTGTAGGTCTCTGTAAGGTGTATGTCTCTGTAGGGTCTGTAGGTCTCTGTAGGGTCTGTAGGGTCTGTAGGTCTGTACTACAGGTCCTCCCACATTGCTGCACTGCACACCCCGCCAAACAGGGCCGGCCGACAAAAATACCTACAGAGCGTTTGGTGAATCTGATGCAACTCCCCCAATGGAACGGAGTGCATATTGCCCAGTGCTCCTCCTGCATCACCATCATGCTACAGTACCTACTCGCAAGGCTCTAGGTAGGTCCTCTCGATACATTCGAAGCAATCTCCTATCAGAGCTTAACCATATTCCCTTCCGCCCTTCCATTTTCCTTCTCAACTCCTAGGTAAGCTTCATCGAGGGGCTGGAAGAGGCGCCTAACGAAAACCCTCTCCTCTCCTCTCCTCCCCTCCCCCCCCCCCCCCTCTCCCCCCCTCCCCCCCCCCCCCCCCCCCCAAAAATTTTTTTTCCAGAAGCGATCGGCCGCCCTCCCCGGCCCCCCTCCCCGGCCCCCCACCAATCTAACATTTCCTGCAGCCGATAATTGAGCCTAATTCGGCGCGTAGGAACTTCTTCCTCAAGAATGGCCCGGCTGAGGAAACTTCTGCAGTACTACTGTACAAGTAACATACTGTGCCGATGCCAATGCCTGATCTGTATGATTGGAAATGAACAGCTAGCTATACACCAAACCAATAAACAAATGCGATGTTGCATTTACTTACAATTCTATCTATATACCCTTAAGCATTACCTTCTCAATTCGATCAATTATATCTACATTGTAATTTGTATCGACAACAGCACTCAACTTGATGAAAGTAGCCCGTCCCGAGAAGCTACCCCTACCTAGGTACTTGGTTTTATCTGACGTTATCCTGGCCGTGAAAATGAAACCCCGCCCCAAACAGGGTCAGCGACTGGGCAAAGTCAACAACCAGCATGGCAAGCCCGCAATGCTATGCATGCATGCATGTCCGTTGGATTTTGGGAGCTACATACACATCTGAATATTTGTCACCTTCATGGCTAAGGGTTTTTCTGTCTCGTGCACGTTGCTGCACTGCACTGTACTTGTTCAAGGGGAAAGGGAAATGTAGAGTAGGTGAAACATATGCGGGTCTGCATGGGCAAATTCAGAGTTGAGGGTAATGAGACAACAATACACACAGTCGCATTTCCCAGTATACTTAATATGGAGGTATCTTAGTTTCAGAACAATGTTGATAGAAAACATATGCAAGCTTTACTTATGGCTAGTAGTTATTTACAGTATGACATGGAATACGTATTCCGCTTGAGTAGGGTTACCTTGGTATGGCATAATACTCCTACATCTTTACCCCACATCCCCCACTACGCACCCCAAACCTCACTCCCACTCCCACCCCACTGTCAACCCCACACCCATTCCCTGGATTTTGCCTAGCCGTATCCAGCGTTTATACATATAACAAACCTCTCATCCTACCGCTTCACTCTTTCACCCAATTTTTCCTTCACCCGGAGTTTTTTTTTTGGTGTGTTTACGCTTCCCTCTTCCTCTCTTCCGGCCACCTAGAGCTCAATGCCGGTCTCGCCATCACCACAACTGGGACTGCCCTCCTCTCCTCTCTTGCCTTCTGTAGTAATGCATGATATACTCGCATCTTCTCGGTTCCTTCAGGGCCTTCAGTACGGATAGCAGTCCCGATTGACATGAAGAAGCTGGTAGAGATTTCAGTCAGTGAGCTAGGCGACGGGGAACGGGTTTCGGCGAAGAGAATGGTAGGATGGGTTACCCGAATGTAGCTGCAGAGCCGAGCATGTACTGTCCAAGACTGCGCATGACACCATTAGGACCGGCTCCGTGCTTGAGAATCGTGTAGCCGCCTGCCGGGGTGATGTCAGCAAGGCTCAATGGACATATGTGGCAGAATTGAGGGGGGTTGGAGGCCGTTATAGGGAACGCAGATGATCTTACCGAAGATGAAGCCCATTGTTAGACCGACACCTGGTGAGATGGGTTAGCCATATCCAGATGAGGTGGCTTATTCGAAGGAGAGGGTTAGGTATGTTGAATTAATTGGGGTTTTGAAATCACTGGCATCCAGATGGTAGGTGAAGTTCAAAAATTGGGGTCGGGAATTTGGGAGGAATGGAAGGGCATACATGACCCCATGATGAAACCCATCTTCACTATAATCCAAGTGGTTTTGTCAGTAACATGACCTGTGTAATGTGCCACACCTATGCTGATATATTGGCAATTGGAGCCGAAGAAACCTACTCTTGTCAAAGGTCGACATACCCTGACCGCCGTGTTGAGGTGGGGGGGGCATTGTTGCTTCTCTCTGTATAGTTACTAGAAATGAAGTCAAGTACGGGCGATTGGATCTGTGAGATTGGAACTCTTCAAGATTGATACAAGTAGCAGGGTATGGCCGTCCGTCTGAAGATTGGGTGTTGAGGTTCAATTCTCACTTGCCGAAAACCAAATATATCACAAAAGACGCCTGCAAGAAAGTCGGTCGTTCCACAAACGTAGTAGCGTGTGGGGGAGACTAAGACTAGAGCTATCTGAAGCTAGCGCAGCCAATCAATCTGCTGGCGTCCCGCACTTGGATTGTTTGGCCACAATGTGATCTATCACGCATATCTACCTATAGCATTGTTCTAGGAATATCCATAATTTATCCAGATTCGACCCCTTTCAAACAAGCATGTCATTGGGTGATGATGAAACATATACTGCTCGTGCCCATATCAGGAACGCACTCTGTGCACACAATCCCGAGAAACTTCCAGGGTGGCTTCTTTCCAAGCAAAAGATGCCCCCCATGGATGGATCTGCATCAAGCAGAAGAGGACATGGTCTGGTTTCTCCATCAAAGACCGAGGGTGAGATATAATGGCCTTTTGAATTCGGCTGCAGGGTCAGAGCAGCGCAAAACAATAAAATAACAGGGAACCAGGGTCTTCAGACAACCCGATTTCTCACTTGACAAGATACCATACTAGTTGACTTGGAGGGGATTCAAGTTGAGGCGACCAAAGGTGGGCGAACATGAAATAATTGCCGAATTTACACACTTTGGAGGGGGTGTAATATCCCATCCCACCTAGTGGGCATCTCTTTGAAGCTCTAAAGCTCGGTAAGCAGTGGATATCCATCCATCCATCAGAGTACAGTATAGTGACTTGCCGCTATTTTTGCCTTTTCTGAATATTGCGCCTCAGCTTGCTCTGCAACGTACCGGCATAGATAGGTAGTGACCGGTCTCTAAAGCAAGAACTCAGCAGTGGGTTTGTGCAAGAACTGTGACGAGAAGGGTATCGTTGGAAGAAGTGGCAAATCAAAAATACGGTATGTAAGATAATGTAAATTAAAGGGCAAATGATGTGGGGATAGCCCTAGCCTGGCACGCCGGATTCAGGCCGGAGTTACCTGCCTACCTAGCAGCTGCCTCCATGCCTCCATTTACTTCTTTTTTTTTTTTTTTTTCCTTCTTGTGCTTTGCCGTTGAGGTGCATTTCTGCACCTGAAATCTTGCTTGCCCTGCTGCTTGCGTGCTGCAAGACCTTATGCTGGGGACCACGAGCTGGGTAAGGTACGGCTACTTTTTAAGTCAATGTGAAGCACAGGTAGGTAGGGGCAGGGCGTACGTACGGTACCTACCAACGATCGCTGAAAGCCTCACTGTACAAGTTGGCGGTGAAGCCAGCCTCGATGCTGTAGCGGTGAAGCCGGTGTAGTGCCTGTATAGCAGTGCCTGTATTCTGTAATGTGGCACTCGTGATAAAGCAGGAAGCCACAGTTGGCTGAGGGCGATTGCCCGCACCCAATCTGTCCAGCAATTCGGCCTCCATTCGGCCTCCATTCGCCCACCATCTGCCTCTCTCTGCATCTCTGCCTCTGGAAGGAATCCAGTCTCGAGAGAGGAATCTAGTCCTTCTGGCATCATCGTCACCGCACTTGTCGCCATCATTGAGAGGCCCGCTTCCATCGCCGTTGTCTCTGAACAGGAGGACTCTATCGATCGTATCGGGCGGAGCCTCTGCCATCGTTGATCTTGATCTTCCCCAGACTTCAAGCACGCCCCACAAGGCCACGCTCTCCCTTCTGTCACTTTGTTACCGTGCCTTGCCCGCTGTCGAATCGAATCCAATCGTGACCTCGAATCCAATCGTCCTTGCCTCGACCTCGAATCCAATCCTCCTCGCCTCGACCTCGGCCATCCCCCCCCGACTGGCTGCGCCCACAGCACAGCTAGCAAATCAGCCAGCTGCCCTGCCGTTCGACATCGGCTTCCTACAGGTACGTACACTCGAAATCCCACTTCCCATCCTCCCCTCCTCCCCTCCTCTCCTGCGCCCCTCCTCCCATCGGAAGAGCCCTCCCCTCCTCCCCTTCTCTTTCCGTCTGCCCCCCTCGTCTGTCCCAGGTGGCCGTCATGCCTGCTATCCTCTCTCCCCGCGATCCAACTCCATCTCGCGCCGCTGCTGGCCTATAACGACAACTACACGAGATACACGCAAGGTGCCAAAGATTAAGCAATAATTCGCATTCAAGGATTCCTGCTGGCTCTGTTTTGTGGTTTGCGGTGTGCGTCTACTGGCCCCTGGCTTACTTTTAGTTTGAGTGTGGCCCCATCACAAGCAGCTCCTTAATCCCACTAGCACGAAACGACGGAGCTCGAAATTCTACAACTTCGAACGAGCCCCCCCAGCCTAAATTGCCAGCGGGAAAAATATATCACCACCTCCAACGTGCTGGAATAACACCAAGGCAGCTGCGCATATACCTGCGGATAGAACGAATTCCACCACGCAACTCCCCACCCAGCTGTCTCGATCGTCAATTTCCGGACACCTCCGACCCACACGGCGCCTTGCGACACGTTAGGGTTTCCTAGTTCAACCTGGGCTTACCTTCTTTTCAGCAGACACAAGCAAAAAAAAGGCTTACTTTATCCTCGCCCACCCCGACACAATCGCCCAACACCAAACGCCAAATAACTAGAAGGTAAACGCGGTAAACACCTATGACCGCCGTGGCTACCTTTCCATCGGTTCCAAGGGCGGGATCGGGATGGCCTAATGCATCACAGTCCACCCTCAATCAGATGTCGCCCGATGAAGTTGCGCGACTATTTATGCCGCGAAAAGGCTCTCAAAGAGGTGCTTCCCAGGGTTCTGAAGGTGGCGGAGTATGGGGTAACGGTCAGATACGTGGAGGAACGACAGGCCACGATACTGGTCAAGCAGGCGTAGGCAACCTTAAAAACAAAAAGACAACCCGTGGAGCACCCTGGCCACCAAAAGGTGACATTCTAAGAACTTCTGGCGTTGGCTCCCACTCTACTTCATCATCAGTGTCATCCTCACCAACAATGAACGGCATTCATCAACAGGCACCTATACTTCCATCACAACATCGGGTTGGTCAACCTACGCCCCTAACTGGAGGCGACAACCCTGGAACCTCTTTTCTGATGTTACAGCCATTGAACCACAGCTTCGAAACCAAGCTTATACCCCTTCCATATTACCCAGATACGCTACGCATCGGACGTCAGACAAACGCCAAGACATTACCAAACTCCACGAATGGGTATTTTGACTCGAAAGTTCTTTCGAGACAACATGCAGAAGTATGGGCAGATCCGAAGACCGGAACGGTTTGGATAAGAGATGTCAAGTCCTCGAATGGAACATTTGTCAATGGCACTCGACTATCGCAAGAGAATAAGGATAGCGACCCTCATGAATTGCGAGCGGATGATATACTGGAGCTTGGTATCGACATCTTCTCGGAAGATAATAGATCCATCATCCATCACAAAGTCGCTGCTAAAGTGGAACATGCAGGGTTTCAAAATGGGCAGATGAACTTGGAACTAAATAATTTGGGGGACATGGACTCAATCATGGGAGGTGGGCTAATGTCACCACAATTCAAGCAAACAAACAACAACTTTACCAGAGGGCGTTCGACTTCTCAGAACTCTAGAGCTGGCTCAGCTGCTGGAGGGGCTGGTATGATGCAACGAGGAGCACCAGTGTTCGTTCAATCAGTCTCGGTCGAGCAAATCGTGAAAAAACTCAATGTACGCTCTCCCCTTTACTATGGACAATCGAATGTGGCTAACCATCGTCCAGTCTGAGCTTCACGCGGCGAAACAGCAAGCTCAGGAACTGCAGCGGACTCAGGAGTTCTTCGACCACCTTCTTAACCTAGAGGTAGTAAGGAAGGGACCGGAGATAAAAAAAGCTGAGGTAGAAAGCGCCGGACAGTCACCAATGATCGACTCCGGGGTTGCATTAGATGCAGGGCAATTCCGAAATATTCCGAAATATCCCACATCGTCCATTGCCCCCACCTGCTAAACACATCACGGTTACACCCGAAGCTGAAAAATCTGGATCAGAAGGAAAACCACCAGTGCACGATATTTCACCACCGTCACCGGTATCACCGCCCTTAAAGAGATCCCCGAAGAATACTTTGATGGAGCCACCACAACATCTAATCTTACTTGTTGCCCAACTTAGGGATGCCCGGCTGGAACTAGAAGCAAAGTCTTTGAGAGTGAAAGATTTGGAGGACCTATTACGGCGGGAACGAGAAGCACGGGCAATGGCCGAGGCACAGCTACAGGTGGCTGCTCACATGCCCACCAATGAGCTAGGGACTGATAACATAGAGAATATGGATGAGATCGATATGCCTGACGATGTATCCGTTGCGGGTTCTGATATCACTGTTATCGATTCTAAAGATTCTAAGGAGAGCGACAAGAAATCTACGGCCGCAGCCGCTACAGCCGCTGCTAATGCTGCCACTGAGGCAGCAGCCATGTGGCAAAAGAAGTTAGAGGAGACGATGGCCCAACTAAAGGCTGCACAGGCAGAGATTGAAACTTATAAGAAGCGTTGGAAGGCTGCAGAGGAAGAAGGACAACAGTCAAAACGCACGTTGATGGAGATGGTGGCCAAATTACGGGCGGACGAAGAAAAGAGGCAGAAAGAAATGAAGGAGACTAGTGTGCAGACTGAGAGAAAGAATGCAGATGGATTCTTGAGAGGAAAGCCCGTGATGGTTAGCTGTGGTGTACAAACAGAGCCAGACCGGGATGAAGACAATGAAGGCGAGGTGTTCCCAGGCGCAATCGCAAATGCTACAGTAAAAGCTGTGAATGGGCCATTGGTCATTGGTGGGGGAAAGCATATGCAAAACCGGCACCGAGATCCTGGCAACCAGCAACAACAGTTACAGAATTTACCAACGGAAATGGTGAAGAATGCTGGTGAGAAGAGGAGTATGGTGAAAGAAAGTGTACCGTATGTAAGCATTGTGGGAGTGGTGGTAATAGGAGTGAGTATTATGGTGATATTGAACAGCTGGCAGAAGGGGGAAAGGTAAAAACAAGTGGGATGGGTTTGTGGCCTGGTCGAGCTAGATGTGCTATATACCTTCTTTGCGTCCTGATAGGGCTTTGACTACGAATGCGGCAGGAAACTCAGGTTTCTCATGTGTGTGTCTCTGGGTACATTGATGTTCGTGTGCTTTTGTTAACCTTTTCGTATTCCTCCTGTGTCTTTTGTTTGCTTCATATTGTTTTTACCAACGTCTTGGTTTTCACTATCTCCTTTTGTCATTGTATTTCCTCTGGTGGGTTGGATATATATGTAAAACTCTGTTTTCTTTCGCGGGAGGGGCGAGATTTTCTGAGTACTGTTCCATGGGAAGGGATAAGTAGGGGCCCTGGATAACGGGGGGGGCGCCTTACTTCAGATTTGGTTATACGGTACTGGGTAGTGGGAAACAAGGTGTCCAGGGAAATAGGAGGATAAGGAAAGGATGGGAGTTTTTATTTTCCTGGTTTTCTTTGGCGTATTCTCACTAAGAGCCCTATATTGTACTATCATTATACATGGCATTTTCTTACTATCCCTAAACTATGGCATGGGATTTTCTACTCTCTTCCTTGGCCTTGCTTATTGCCTTTTCTTGTTATTTTGGTGCCCGTTTCCTTTCTGTGTTCTCTTATACCGTTCAACTTTCTCGCCAATGGGACCGGTTGCATACTTGGGTACTTACTTACTAAGTAGCTGTTTTTTCTTTTTCTTTTGTGTGATTTCTAAGTTGCTGTTGTGACTTTACTACCCACATGAACCTACATACAACATGCGCAACATACTTGCCTTGCTTCCTCGGGGATCGTTAGTATGCATGCCCACCTGGGATGAACTGATCGTCTTGGGCCTAGCTTTGCATAAAACTGTGGATCTATGCAGAGTCATAATACGACGGTGGGAAAAGCCATATAGGGGTGCCGGTTATTCATTTTTCCCTTAACTTAATTGTCAATATCTTTGCCAGTCTATAAATCTATTTCTTATGTTTGTGTGTCTCTTGCTTTTTTTTTTTTTTTTTTTTTTTTTTGTTGCAGAGTGTATTTAGCCACAGGCCTAATGAAATACACAGATATCATGATATAAACTTTTTAATTGTGCTATTGATGAGCGCAGAATGGTTGAGAATTGGGAAGATTTGAAATGCACTAGTATGCTTGTACGGGTCTTTGCGCAACAAGGGAAGATGTCTACTGAGGTATTCTGTGAGGAGGTAATACTTCGCATTGTGCTTTGCTTTCTGCCTGAAGCCCGTTGTTGTTCTTCCGGGGAAGTACACAGCAAATCCCTCAAGCTACGTCACGTCAGTATAATGGACGAGAACGTTACCCTGAAACACATTTTCGGCGTTTCCTTTTCCCCCCACCCTCTTTGAAGTTCCCACAAGTTCATTCTGTCTGTAGTGCTGAGATGAGCGGCAAGCTCAACTGGGCTGTCATCAGCTGGGCAAAGAAAAAGAAGCTAGAAATATACAACTACCCTGGGTCTCAACCTAACTAAACCTTTGCAAGGCACGAGTTCATGCAACCGCAAAAACGGGTGGTCAGTGTTGAGAACGGAAGGGAAATGAGATTTCAAACAAGAACATTGTTGGTAAGAAAATGAAACTTCACTTCAATTAGCCTCCCGGATTAGGGTTTGGATTTAATGCTAAAAAGATCGAATTCCGTAATCTTAAAACTGTTGAGTATCTAGCTATGCAAGCTACCTACAGTAGCATGAACCTCTCTCTAACTACTTACTACTGTACTACCTATAACAACCATAATCTAATAGATATCCTATAAGAGTATTAGTTTATGTTGATAATTATCTTATAGATCTAAATGCTCTTAGTTAGCACTTGCAATCTAACTTCACCGTATGCTGTTATATAAGAGTAATTTGTCATGTGGCTGTACTTATTATATGTCGTGGCTTCTGTAAGTATTGGCCAGGCAAAGATTTCTCACTGTTAGAACCCCCACGCCATATATAGGCAACCGAAAAGCTCACCGGTGTTTCTCATGCACTAGAACACAAGATGACGTTGGGGGGCGGGGCGAACAGCAGACGGGAATGACATACCCCATCATTCGGACCGGTATATGCACGTTTCAGGGGGTCACGCGGATAATTGATCATTCTGTTAGTACCTAATGGTTGGAGTCAGATGCAACCGCAATTGGATGATGCATGCAGGTCTAAGGGCTACATATTAGCTTTCCACAACATCCACAACATGTACGCGTGGGCCCTGGGGATTATCAGCTTACCAGAGGGTGCCTGTAATTACTGTACTAAGTTAGTGTCCTGCCTATCTAGGACTAGGTATGTAGGCGCCAAGTTAATTTACTGTAGTGTTCATATATATCACATGCATGTCAGTCTAAATTTGCATAAGGTTCTCACCGCTCTCTCGGAGAGAGTCTCATCTTTACAAATGGTGTGACGAATGCAAACTTTAATTCGATTCTCGTAGATTGATAAGTTGAGTATGTAACTGCAACACATCAAGATAGGTATGGTGGTTATGAGGGACAGGCACTGAGGCCTTTGATTTGATATATTACATTGTCACGAACGGTAAGTTCGTATCGTTAAATCATTGATGAAAAGAAAAATACTGACTCGGAATAGGTTCTTTCTATAGCTGTCAGTAATAAATAATAATAATAAGCCTTGGTTAGTTGCGGAAACGATTTCGGTTTCTAAGTGGAACGACTGAGTGCCATCGAGAGAGGTTTCCAGACTGCACATTATATTTCTACGTTTGTGGGCATATGAAGGGCACAAGACAATGATTTTCATAGTGATGAGAGGCGGCCAGCCAAAATTTCTAGTAAACGCTAGCATTATAGACAGGCGGTTTTAGCTAACATAAAGGGAGATGTATTGGAGGTTGATTTCCCACCGGCTTCTGATGGTCATGGGTGAAATAATGCAGGGGCGTGGAGAGAGGATGGACGTTTGCATTGTTTAGTCGCACGGCTGCTTAGGTTATGTACATATATAGGAATTAATATGGAAGTTTGTAGTGTCTGATTGTTTCTAAATAAATGATTCATTGTTCTTTTACTGTTCATAGTTATTTTAATTTGGGTAATAGTTCTTAAGAAAAAAAATAGGAAGAATGATATCTAGAGGTGGAGAGTAGCGATAGTTAATCATGCGGCTTTGGAGCCTCTCTTCCGATTACAATTGGGCGGAGATGGAGCTGGATCATTTCACAAATATAATTTGACACCACGGGGACAGATAAGAATTGAAGAGCAAGTGAGGGTAACCCAGAAAAAATCTTGAACGCCGTTCCCCAAGCCCGTTAAATTTTGTCAAAGATCAAATTCTTGAATGTGAGAGGAAAAAGACCGCCATGCATAACCGATCGACGTTGCAGCCTTCGTAGCTCAACCATCCCAATCCTGAAGAAGAGAAAAATACCGTAGAGATAAAAGAAATAAGCCTATGAACTGAGATATCACTTTTGCTTCAAAAAAAGCTAACTGTTTACTCCTCCTCTTCCTCCTCCCCCTCATCACCACCCTTCTCCGCAGCCTTAGCCTTCTTCCTTCGGACACGGCCGGGCCTGCCACCACCAAATGGAGAGTTGAGGGCGAAGTCAATGTGCTTCTGGGAGTCCAAGCGAACAATGAAGGATGGGACATTGACAATCTGCTTTCCGACACGGATGTGGCGCTGGCGGATGAGGACACGAGCGTGGTGGATGGACTTGGCGAGGCCGAGCTTGTAGACCTGGGTTTGGAGACGGCGCTCCAAGAAGTCCTCGACGCGGAGGGCAAGCACGTAATCGAGCTTCATGCGAGAGTCGTCCAAGACACCGACACGGACAAGACGACGAATTAACGCATTACCCTCGAAGAGACGCTTGGGATCCCTAAGGAGAGGATTAATATATGTATGTCTATTGATGTGTCTGGAGTGGTGGGTGTGTACTTCTCGTCAAGAGTCAAGAGCTGACGGGCCGCACGACGAATCTTGGAAAGGGTAAGCTGGACACGCCAGACCTCCCTCTTGTTGCGAAGACCATAGTCACCAACGGTTTTCAACTCAGAGTCGCTGGGAAAAAAATATCAGTTCCGGGATGTTCGTAGATATTCTAGCCATTTTGCATAGCAATAATTGGAGACATGAGAATGAGCACGCTCAGACTCAGTGGTACTCACAGACGGGCAGACTCGTATGGACGTCTTGGGACCTGGATGATATTAGCAACTGAGAGCACTTCGGTACTGTCGAAAATTCAACGAACCTTGTAGGTCTTGGAGTAGGAGCGTGGGGCCATTGTTGATTATTTGTCGAATAGACTGTGGAAGCTGTTATTACCTTTCGAGATAATCAATTTACACCGAACTTTTGGTTGTGAGCATTACGGTGGGGTGTTATGGTGTGCGGTGCGCTAGAACAGTCATAGGGCAAACCCTTACCTTCGGCGCTACACACAGCCCACACTAACACTTATCGTAACGTGCAAACACCATGTATCATCGAAATTTACAAGCAACGATCAATCAACACCAGCAACCCACCCCGACCTTAATTTAACCAGCATACACAATGGGTCACTCCGGTATGAAAAACTGAATTGGGAAATGAAGGAGGAAACCGCTAATATGGGTGGTGGAATTAGGCGGTCTTAGAGCAGGAACCAGATATGCCTTCTCCAGGGGCTTCAAGGGTCAGTAAACCATGGTGTCTGCGGTATGAGGCATGTGGTTGACGGTTTTATAGAGAAGGGTATGATCCACATGTCCACATACCTTACACAATTTCATATTGGGGACATTGTCGACATCAAGGTCAATGGTGCTGTTCAGAAAGGGTTAGTTTAATTTTCGGTTCTTCCATATCTGGATAGGCACAACAAGCTGATTGATATATTCGACAATAGTATGCCCCACAAGGTCTACCACGGTAAGACCGGTGTTGTCTACAATATCACCAAGTCATCCCTCGGAGTAATCCTCTACAAGCTCGTCGGCAATCGATACATCGAGAAGCGTGTGAACGTCCGCATTGAGCACGTCAAGCACTCCAAGTGCCGTAAGGAGTTCGTCGACCGTGTCAAGTCCAACGCCGAGAAGAAGAGGGCCGCAAAGACTGCTGGAGAGCATGTGCACTTGAAGAGGCAACCCGTCCAGCCCCGTGAGGCTCGCACCGTCACCGTCAAGGACAATCTCCCAGAGACCGTCACTCCTATGCCATACGAGACTACCATCTAAACAAAAAAGAAATTCCGATATACACTGTACATATATTTCAATCGAATGTATGGTGCACATCTCATCATGTTGCTTCATTTGTCTCTTTGCCTATGCCAGCCATATCTCCTATTCGACTGGACGTCGACCAAGTTCGCTGATGGGCATGGGCTGGTTAGGATACGAAAAATACACGATCCCTAACGGGGCAGGAAGTGGGTTTCTAGGATTTACTGAATGGATGGTTCGAAACGGTGGTTAAAATGGGTGATTTTTTTTGGCGCGCTCTTCCTTTTTATTGCTGTCATCGTCTGGATTTCAATTTTTTTTTTTTCGATTACTCGGTGCCATGTATACTGGAACAATTTAATATCCACGAAGATGGTCCATATTTCCGTAATATTCCACCTGTGATTTCCTCAATGTCCATTATATCTGCTGCATAAACTTCCAAACAATATGAAGAAATACGGTATCACTAGTGCTTGAGCCTCCTCTAGTTGCGGTCATCTAAACCGCCGCGACGAGATCCGCTCGCCTCGATTGATATAGCATTAGCCTACAAGATGAAAGTGGAGTTCATCACCAAGTGGGGAAAGTTGCCAAAGATGTGCTGAAGAAGAAGACAGTCTTCTCTGAAAGCACTTCTGACAATGACCCAGCATCTATCTCCGAGTTGCCATATCAAGTGAATCTGTAAAATATCCCTTAGCTTTTGACACCAGCGAATGGCCTAAAGTAGGAACGTAAAGAACAGAATTAAGACGAACAACACTATGAGCATTATTAGGAAGTATACAGTCCAGATGAACTGTACCTATTCCTTCACGGAGAGAGAATTATCCCCTCCTACGCTCACAGCTCCGTTATCCGATCTAAGTGTTCGAAACGTCCTATATCAGATGTCATGTGAGCTGTTGCACATGTGTCGAGCTTCCAGATATAAGAGGTACTGACATCAATTCGATCTATATCCATTTCCTCAGTAGAAACCAACGTTCCCCCGGCAATAAGCGCTTGATTAGAAGCGCCCTGCTTTGAGGAGGGTTTTTGAGGATTTTGCTGATTTGAAGGAGATAGGATTATTGTATTTAATTCTGAGCGTCCTGTACTTATGGCCGAATTCAGAGACAATTTTCCGTTCATTGCTGAACGAAAAGACCACTCTCTTCTCGCTCAAAATAAGAGCTTCGAACCTGCTCAAAATAAGAGCTTCGAACCTGCTCAAAATAAGAACTTTGAACCTGCTCCTAATAACCAAGCTACCGCATATTGCTTGCAACCGCGCTCGCGGCTAACGAGACTAAACCCAAGACGTTCAAGCAAGCAACTCAGTGCGCTAGTCTGGTTGGCACAAGGGTGTTGTGCCAACCAGACTACAGTGCTGGTTCGACTGTCCAAAATATGGATAAAGCCATAGCTACAAAATCTGGCGGATCAGTCAGTCTGGACGGTAGTTCCTCTACCTTCACCCAGGCATAATATTGTCGGCTGCAAATGGGTCTACAAGATAAAGAGAGACTCATCTGGCAATATTTCTCGTTATAAAGCTAGGCTGGTAGCTCAGGGTATTTCACAACAACCTGGAACAGATTTCGATGAGATATTATATATAAGCTAGTTTTACTATTAAATAATATACTTATTATAATTAAACTTATATATAACTATCTAGATTATTTTTTTAGACTTGCTTCTTTTTATTAGTATATAAAAATAACTGGAAATAATTGTAATTTTTTGAACTTGCTTCTGTTTATTAATATATACTAATATTAATAAGTGCATGGGAGTATGTCGATTGATGTGTGCTAATGAATGGGTAGGTCCGATTAATGTCAATGATGAACGGTGGGTTCAGCGACTTATTTCATTCAACGTCTCAGGAAGAGAAGATGCGTTCAGAACAGGAATCCGTTCGCGGGATGGGAGATGTGTGATTTCAGGTGTGGTGAACAGAGCTATTGCAGGCGGCTGGAGTATGTTCGAAGCAGTATATATATTTCCGTTAAACGCAGAGAACTTGTGGCTTCAGTGGGATTTCAGCCGATGGATTACCGATATGGAGGATACGAGTGGAGTGTCAAAAAATCAAATCGATACAGAACGGGATGTTGCTTCAGTCGAACATTCACAATGCGTTTGATCAGTAAGTACTTGGTGTCGGTGAATAATAAATCGGGATGAGAGTTCGCTTTGTAGACTCATGCCAAGACCCTACTGCTAGTTTGTTGTGACGATCGCTTTGCAAGGGTTTATATTTATGGAGCTGATTAGTGATAGGATGGATACAAAATTGTGGTATTCGGTTTCGATTCGTTAGGATCGGACGGAAGAGTTTGCAGAGATCGGAATGATCTGCATCGGATGTCGGACGAGTTATTGAGGTGGCATTTCAGACAATCAGTGTTGGTGGGGCAAACATAAGAGGAGCGGGTGAGCCGATATTTGAGCATGATTTTACAGGAGAGGATATGATTAAGGTGTTCAGCGGGGAAAGGTATGGGAAGGAGAGATTGGTGATGGTGTGCCAGTCGTGAACAAGCCTGTTTTGTCGAGATGTGCCAAGACTTCCATTTTGAGCCGCAGCCGTTTACTTTTTTTTTTTCCCACAAGAAATTCAACCCCACACTCAAACCCAACCAAATAGCCAATCGCAACATACTATCAAGTATATCAACCCCCCCGTCAATCCAGCCTACGACTGCTTCAATTCATCTTCCCACTCTAATCACATATCTGCCGAAGCAATGGTAATTGCGACGAGCGAGGCTGCTCGCTCAAATTCGCTTCCCTCCGCTGCTCACCAACTTCATCATGCCCATGCTCCAGAGTCGAATTTGCTCCCAACATCCAGGGAAGTTGGAGTTGCGGTCCCGGACAAGACTACTGAGCCGATAAAGATGAAAGGGAATCCAGTTGCAAAATCATGGGCGCATTTTGTTGCTGGGGGGTTAGTAACATATGATTTAATGATTTTATGGAACTTAAGAGCTAGGGTAGCTAATTCGAACGTGACTCCTGTAGAGCCGGAGGAATGACAGCAGCCTTGTTCACAGCTCCGCTAGATGTGGTAAAGACGAGGTTGCAGAGTGATTTCTACCGAAGCCAGATTCAGGCGAGGAGAGAAGCCTCAGGGTTGAATATGCATTCACATGGCATAGTAAGGCAGGGTTTGAAGCATTTTACTGAGACATTCCAGATATTAGGGTATGAAATACTACATTTTCTATTTGTTAAGATGGATAGAAAGCTAATTGGTGCTGCAATAGTGATGTCTATAAGAATGAAGGTGGGCGGGCCTTGTTCAAGGGTTTAGGTCCGAATCTAAGTGGTGTTGTGCCCGCACGGTATGTTCACTGTATTCATGCACGCCAAAGCCTAGTCTGATCATTTCCCAACTCAGATCTATCAACTTCTACACCTATGGTAACGGAAAACGTCTTATTGCTGAATACTTCAACCATGGCAATCAAGACACCACCTGGGTACACCTCTCCGCAGCTATTACCGCAGGTGTTGTAACATCTACTGCTACCAACCCCATCTGGCTCATCAAAACCCGTCTCCAACTTGACAAACAAGAGTCTGGCGCCGCTGGTAAAACGCGGCAATATAAGAACTCCTTCGATTGCGCCATGAAAGTCATCCGAGAGGAAGGAATCAGGGGCCTTTACCGGGGCCTGACTGCTTCATATCTCGGTGTATCAGAGTCGACGCTGCAGTGGGTTCTGTACGAGAAGATGAAGAGCCACCTTGCAAGGAGGGAGGAGCGAAGAATTGCTAGTGGTAGGGAGGCGACAAGCTGGGATAGCATTGTGCATTGGGGTGGAAGGTTGGGAGCGGCTGGAAGTGCGAAGTTGTTTGCAGCGATATTGACATATCCACATGAGGTCGTCAGGACAAGGTTGAGGCAGAGGCCGACTGGGGGAGGGAAGCTGAAGTACACTGGGTTGGTGCAATGTTTTAGGACGATCTGGAAGGAGGAGGGCTTGGTTAGTATGTATGGGGGTTTGAGTCCACATCTGGTGAGTAGTACCCTTCCATTTCCTACGGAACCTGGTAGGGAGCTGGAGCTAATGGTTACGGTGTAGCTTCGGGTTGTACCGTCAGCAGCGATCATGTTCGGCATGTATGAGGTTGTTCTCCGAACCTTCGGCGCAGAGTCATAAAGAGCTAGCTATCACAGGGGGCATGCGGAGTTAAAGGATCACGTTTTCTCGAACCATCATCTCGATTTATTTTTTGGTGGGATTGTACGATATATTCCTTCTTCCGTTTTGTTTATGTTTGAGGGTTGTTTTTCTCCCCAATGGCTCATTTCAAAAAAAAAAAAAAAAAAACTACTCCCTGCTCAATGTTTATTTTTCTTGCCTTATAAAATTACTTTGGTTTGATTGCTCTGGTAAATGTTCGGGTACGGTTACAGGATTGCGGATATACTCGGGTATCCCTTCTAGATCGATATCTTGTTATAGACTTATTAGTGATGAAGATGGCTAGGGTGAGGTAATAATTTAGTTACTGTAGATAGACGGAATTTAAAAGGGTGCAGTTGCAGTTACCCTGAATATATGGTGTGAGGCTGTCTAATTCAAACCTTCTCGCCAACATTGCAACTATCAAAACTTTGCGAAGTCATCAGAGGTACTCAACTAACTACATAGTGATACTTGCCATAGCGCATATTCAAAGAAGCTCATGCAAGTTCTATCTATACCCAGATGCTCTAATTTAGTTTAAAAAAAGCCCCAACCCAGATGAAAGCAAAGCAAAGCACAATGCATCATATGTATTTATGTAAACACCCTAATCCACACCGCTAAACGCCCCCTCCCCCCAAGATCCCCCCCAAAAAGCAAGCCAACGTAACGAAATCAATCCCAGCTCGTAATCGCACTCTTTACCAATTCTCCATACATGCTAGGAAGAACAATAATAGCTTCTGTCCAGCCCCCATATTGTGATCAGTGACCCCAAATCACGGCCTCACGAGCGTGATCTTTATCGTAATCATGCTGAGTTTTCGGATCCGCATATAGCTCTCATCGTCATCGTCATCGTCATCCTCACTCTCATCTTCGTCATCCTCGCCGTCGCCTTCACCTTGGGGGGGGGGTGTATCAACCATGGGTACATCCGACGATGAAGGTAATGGTAGATTAGGTGGTATCGTAGGTGGGTTTGAATCTGGAAATTCTCCTTCTACGAAGGGTAGTACTGTAGGCGTGTGTTCCTCGGTTCTGGCCTTCTTCCCACCGTGTTCGCTAGTCTCCTCTTCCTCCAATTCGACGGACTTTCGCTTTTTGGTGTTAGTGGTGGGGCATGGGTTTGGAATGGGGAGGTCGAGTGATGGTGATGTTGCTGTTGTAGGGATTTCTGGTTGGGTTGTAATTTCCTCCTGCGTCGTGGTGGTGGTGGTGGCTTTGTTTGACTGCGGTTGTTTGGTGGTGGCATTGGGTTTCCGAACAACATCGTCTACGGCATCAACGCTCCCTGTCCCAACCCTCACAGCAACTCTATCATCTTTCATGAAATACACCCCAAGACTCAGACATTTATTGATCGCTTTTCCTGTTGCCTTGAGTACCACCCCTTCACCGACTAGTTCCCCCCGCTCCATTGGCTGGGTTGGTGCGGGATTTCGATAATCACCACGTTGTCCTCCTCCTCCTCGCCGTCGTTGATTATTTCGGTAGTTTCGCTGGCGCCTATGTTGTTCGTTCGAGGCGTCATCGAGGGTGGATGTGGTGGACCAGAGGGATGCTTCTTGCACAGAGAGGATCTTGCGCACGCGCTTGACTGCAGAAATGAATGGGGTGCGGGCGGAGATATAGACTGTTTGTGGGGCTCGCTTGGAGTGCACGGGGGGGATTGGGGGGTGGAGGAGGGGGCGTTTTTGGAGCGTGTGGGCTGAGGGTTCGTGAGGGTTAATAGTTAGCTATGAGGGTAGAACAATCGAGGGGGGTGGGAAAGGGAGAGAGCAGGATGAGGGGGAGGATTCTGTGTTTAAAGAAGCAGTCGCACTTACTAGGTGGTAGCGGCGGCGGTTTTGGTGGAGGGGCAGAGGAGAATGCAGGAACTTCTACTTCTGACCCAACCTCGGCGGACATGCTTGGGGGAGCCTGTAGCAAATTGGAGCTTTGAACTTTACGATGGGTGGTCGGTACCGGTAAGCGTGCGGGTATGATTTGAAGAATTCTGCAGGATTAGAATCTGGAATGCGGGTGGCCGTTTGGTAGGTTGCCATTCGTGGTGTTTATTTAGACTTTTCGTATTTGTTACATACGGAGATCAACAGCCGTGGTCTTGGCGGTTACGGAGATGGAATTAGAAACTGTAACTAACACCCGAGGGTGCGGGAAAACCAGCCTTATTCGGGGGGATCGGTGGAATGGCAGGTAAAATGCGAGAATCCTTGACATCTTTGCGAGTTCAGGAATAGCTCCCGGTATACAGATTCCATTGGGTAACTTGGCAATATTATTGTTTCTGAATCTCGGACCTACCAAAATATCTCGACCAATGCGGGATATCTCTGGACCACCTACCTAGTGATACAACCCCCCAAGGTATCCAAATAACAATTCCAATTATTCTGCCATTCACATATGGATTGCTGATGTCGCTTCAGCAATAGAGATCTTTTTGAAACCCAACTCGTGCAGACTTCGATACATGAAGTTCATGGTGTTGAATCATGCTCTCTGGGCTTTCACACCAAATTAGGAAGTAGCGTATGCCAAGATTAGGACCCATTCAATTCATTCAGTAGCCCTATATATACCCCCCAACCAGACCACTAAAGTACCCAGGTACACTCCCACAATTCGATCATGCTCCTCCTCCCCAGGCCTTCTCCGCTGGAGCCTTGAATCATAGCGTATAACGCTGATTCGTTCCGCTTGTTGCACAGGGATATCCTAGTGCGTGCTCTCTACACTTGAGCAACTACAATTATAGATTATGGCTACTAATCATTTATATACCCCCTTATATGTACCCAGTGTCAATCCTCCTACGAAGGTCCCTTTGTTGTTCCAGCGTTAGTGGGCCTTGCTGTCGGAGCTGGAAATCAAGTCTATTTCTTGCGATGTTGTTTGGATAGTGGGTCTGGGGCCCAGCGATTCTGGGGCCCAGCGATTCTTTGACAGGTGGGTTCTGTCATAGGAGTATGTGGGGATGCCCATCTCAGTTTTTTCCAACTGAAGCAAAGGGCACTCCCTTTCTCCAATATGTCTCTGCTAAGCTTTGGAACATGAATCGAGCGCCAGATACGATCCATGCTTCGGCGGAGGTGTTGTATTGGGATTGTAATGAGACTTTTGAATATGTGGGCACTGCTTTACACAGCCTGAAGCACACCATGGAGCTGTCGCCGGTGATAGCTAGCCATCGTCCTTTTGACAGTTCTTCTGCAAACATCCTCCCCATCATCTTCACTTTCGGCACTATAATTGCGCTTTCTCTTGCTGGTGAAGCTGACTGGAGATTGCAAGGTAAAAAGGTCTGTGGCTGGCTGTATTGTTGCTGTTTGATGCTCAAAGCTTCTCCAAGCAAGCATTTCGTGATTTGGCTGGGGTTCAAATGTTCTCTCCTCGATGGCATCCTCCGCCCCACTCATGTCAATATCCATGGTACCATCCATACTTTGTTGAGAAAATTCCGCTTGAACGGTGATATCCTCCGCAGATACCCAAGATGGTTCGCTCCAGCGGCGGGATAATGTTGGCTGGACTGGTCGGTTCGAGAAATAATCCTTCTCACCCTTCTCCTGTCCTCGTAATTTGGCTCTATTGAAGAGTAGTTTCCACGGTTGAGGAGAAGGCAAGGGTGTCACGGACCGTGGAAACATATGCTGATCTTCATCCACGACTTGGTTTGAATGCTCACTGATCGAGGGGAGGTTATGAATGCGGATGTTGCCTGGTCGATTTGTTGTGAAACGCCTGGAAGACGGGTACCGCTCGAGGCTTACAGATTTGTGTGGTGGGCTCATTGCGGTCGGGGAAATTTGGATCTCTTCTGCACGACTAAGGGGTGGTTCTGTACTAGGTGTTTGAAGAATACCATCTCGAAGGCAATCAGTCCGCAAGGCGCTTTAATATAAGGACAACTGAGACATACCCAAACAAGCTGGCTCACTCCACCGCCTATCAGTCACAGTTGGGATGAATTCAATCACGGCAACCATGCCCGCATGAACCACATCTTCCCAGGCACCCAGTGGGATTTCCACGCCGTTCTCATGAAAGATCTTTATCCTCGTATTATTGAACCCAGTGGACGAGCTAGTGTAACACCAACCAGGACTGACAGCTGAATACAACTGCTCGGTTGTTTTTATTAGGCTCTATATTGAAATGACTCTCGAGTCAGCTTATGACCAGGAGCGAAACCCATGGACCATTTACATGACGTACAGTGGATAGCATGACCCCACTCAGTGGTACCTCGATACAGCGCATCTCTGGGGCTATTTTCAGCATGACTTGATCTTGACTCATCGAAACGTTGCGCATGGTGCTTCAAAATAATAATCAATCCACCACGTGACGGGCTGCCTTCCAGGTCGTGATCACCGGCTTCGTTTAGCGGTGAGGATTCGGTCTATTGTTCGAATGGAGAGAATTTGGCTCAATGTGAACGGAAGGGTGGGCATATTCGCAGGTTTAAGTAGGACATTAGCCTCGTGTGACCCAGGAAGAGTAGGTGAAGAGTGAGTCGCTTTTCCTGGGAGGCTCTAGAAAGCCTGAAGGAATTCCCCCCACCCTAGCCCTCGGTCGGATCAGGATTCTCATCCCGGTTCGGCCGACCGCGACAGATCACAAAAGCAACGGTGAGATAATTGGACAGTAAAATGGCTTAATTCCCTCTACTTGACTGCAAGTCGTACAGTAGTTACATGCTTGAGGCCAGCAAAAGGCAGGTATCTGACGCTATATCTTCTTGTAGCAGTAAACCAAATTGAGGGGCAATGAACTTTATTCGTGTGCGCCGCATTGTGGTTTTGGTACATTACCAGGGTTCTCCGCTTCGACCATCCTTGCTTCAGTTTCCCATCTCGCTAAGGGGAAATTGGGTTAGATGATTGACTTAGCTTGACACGCAGCGCAGGACCACGACACACACAAGACAATGCAGACAAATAAGGTGGTGCGGGCGTCCTTCAGGTGTGATGAGGGGGTGGGCTAAAAAAGGGAATCTGCTGGAGGCGAAACAACAGGGTGCTAAATTCGTTTTCGACAGGATGGGATATGTGATTAAACACTGGAAAAAAATAAACAATTGGGCTGTGGACATGGAATGGTCGGGTTTTATCCCAACCTCTAAGGATGTGATGATTGACATGACATGCATCACCTAGGATTTACGCTCTTTATCGACCTCTGGCCGCAAGAGCAGAGGGGTTGGCATTTCCGTCAGGGTTCAAAGCACTGCATCTCCATTCCGCAACGGAACCTGACAGGCGGATATCAGGGCCACCGTAGAGTACATGCGAAACTCATGCCGAGCCCGGTCCGCAGAGGAGCGAATCTTCACTACCCTATGCACACCCGGATATGCGCCGGCTGGAGCAGGTAAAATGGAAGATTGAAGGCGGCTCTAAATACGTGTTCCCGTACAAGAGCTTGTTCGTTAAGGCTACCCTGGTGATGTTGAGCTAGAGATGGAATGGGGATCTGTTAGAAGCTGGGGATGAGCGTAGGCTTAGGACATTATCTACTCCGCAACATATTGAGGACTTCAGGTATATGTACAATGCAGTGAAATGTTGGTTGGTGGTGCTCTAGGATACATATGTGTCCGGTGAGAGGCAACGTGGGAGGTGGGAGTGGGAGGTGGGAGTGGGATGGTGAGATACTTACCTACATATGCCCGTAAGTATATTTCATACATACTCTGCTTCATGTACTGTACGATCTATGCAGGCTGAACTTGTGTTAGATTTGATCGTGATCTAGAGAAAATCTACACTGACCACCTGTAAAAGGAAAATGAAATGGAAAGAATGGAAAGAAAATAAAAAATAATGCAAAGCTATATAAACTAAACAGTAAAACACATTTCAAGTATTTTGTCAGACGAAAGATGGAATTTTGGAAGTAGAAATAAATAATGTACTTTTATATATCTTTATAGATATTAGAGGTTATTGTTAAGTATATGGTTACTAAGCAGATATTACCTAGCCGGAAAAAGTAGCGGAGAGGTTTAGAGCTTTTATTTTATGTTAGTACCGATGGCAAGCAATCACTATCATTGCCCCTACGGCACGCTAGCTGTAACGCACTCTGTAGTGAAAGGAAGATTTTGATCGTAAGAAGCCATATCTCAAAGTTCAATGAGCTGCGATAACTGTACAGGAAAGTGAGTAGAAGAAGGGTATGATAGTCTTGAGGTTTACGTAGACCTCAAGGTTAGGCTAATTTTATTTACTAACAAATTGGTAACCTCGGAAGTTTGTCGGGTTACCATGGCAACTTAACAAGAAAGTCATTAAAATATTTAAGTTTGTAAAGTAAATTTTTTAATTTCATCTACATAAAAATCTTTAATTAAAGAAAAATAAAATTTTTTTTTCTCTTATATATAAGATAAATATATAAAGTATATATATATTTTTATGATTTCTAAGTAAAAGTATAAAACTTTTAATTAATAACTATAGTAATATATATATATAAAGAACTTTTTATTTTATTACCATACAGTACGTAGGTATACATACTGCAAATACATATTCCTGCACGTATTTATGCATATATGTTCTGGGCCGCCCGCAGGCTATGCCCCCCGCGGGCAATTCATTTAATTACTTCATTTAGTATATAACGTACTTGAATTAATAAAAATATACCTAACTAGAGCTATATTAAATACATACAACTAGTCTATTAGTTGTCCTCCGGGTCGATTGAGTCATCCTCCAGATCAATTTGGCTATTACCAATTTGTGTCCGTTCAGCTAGAGCCGAGAGGTTACCGCAGTCATGGTTCTTTGCTAACTTTCTGGTATGACAAAGGAATATTTAAAGCAATCGGCAGCAACGACTGGTATAGGACTTTTTGTTTTGTAAATACATAAGACAGAAACCCAAGTTGTTGCGGATGCCTGCGGAGAAGCATTAGCTAAAGTGTGATTATGGATTATCGGGTAGCTGGAGTATCTACAATTTCATTTATACAACTCCATAAGATTAGTTGCTAGCTCGAATCTTTTGTTGGATATTTTTTTTTATTTTTTTTAATTTTTTAAAAAAAAAAACCAAAATACTTGTTACTCCTATGCGGTCCCACTAAGGGGGCCATGAGGAGCCACCCGGAAATCCGGGTGGATTCTTTCGTTGGATAAAGGTGGCATTCAGGCTATGGTTTATCTCAGGAGGAGGTTTTGAGTGTTGAGAAGAATTTTGTCCGATTAGTACCTAATGTAATACATGGAAGTGCTGTATCCGACCCAATTTAGTGAGACGAGATTGTGCAACTCTATCAAGCCTTTGGACTTAAGGTGTGAGGTTTTCCATGTTTTATTTTAATATTCCAAGCTCATAGTAAGTGCTCAACTCCCTCCAGCATTATCATGTTAGATTAGCTATAAAGCTGAATCCAATAATTATTGTCATTGCAGATGTAACAGACTCCGACTAATAATATTAGTATCATATTATTTGTACTAATGAGTTTAACTTACTATTTTATATTCCAATGGAACCATATGGTCTTTCATATGACAGATCCATTTATATTATCCATCATCATGGCGCATATCAATTAGATCAACTAAACCTCGTTCAATGTCTCCATATTTTCCTATTAATTCAAGTGCGTTATGTATAAAATATAAAATACACTAATTAAATAAATTGCCCGCGGGGCCTACTATGCCCCCCGCGAGCGGCCCAGAACATATACATGCATATGCAACTGAAACAGGGCATTGGATATATTTAGTTTCTTTTATTAAATTGGTCGGCAAAGACGCCACGCCACATTGGTTTCCATAATATCGACATAAGCTTCCATGTGTTGGACCCGACTCTCGGACCACCCCGCCGCATGGCGGTTTCTTGGGGGCCGGTAGGTGCAACTTCTCCTGTTCCTATCCATTTTCCTTTCTAGAGTGGCATGAGGAGGTGCCAGTGGTGGTAATTACTGCTCTTGCCGTTGCTCTTGGGTAAGTAAGTACTGGTGCTGTTTAACGGAGGGAGTTGCTCACGCATAACCGTCTAGCATCCCAAAGTCTTTGCTCAGTATATCCATACTTTTCATTGTCCCATTCTTCCGAGGCACGATCATGCACGATGATATATGTCTACAAAACAAACCCAAAGACAAATGTTTATGACCCCTTAGGTCCCCGCCCGCAGTAGTACGTCTATGATTCACAGCCATCCTGTAAACCACCAAAGAAAAAGAAAAACACCAGAATGTCTACTAGCAACTTCCATGAGAGTCATTTCCCATCTCTTTCGTTAAGAATTCCATCACCTCCACTCTTTCCACCCCACTCCTATTTACTACTCTCAGGAGACGGGATAATACCCCTTACACCGTCTTTTGAGCCCACGACCCTAGCGGTGATCGTAACCTCCAAGTTGCTACCAACGGTTATAGTAACCTCAACCTTGTTACCCTTCTTGGCATTTTTGACAGCTGCCTCAGCAATAACCCTCTCAACCTTCCAAACGATTTCCCTAGTCTCCTCCTCCTCCTCCTCCTCCTCCTCCTCCTCCTCTTCGTCCTCCTCCTCCTCCTTCCTCCTCCTCCCCCTCATCCTCTCCAGTCTTTTCAGCCTTCTCATTCTTCTCAGGCTTGGTGACAACAATCTCCCTGACACCCTCGCAGATCTTCACCAGCACATCCCCGTCCTGAGCAACCTCGAACTGAGCAGTTCTCCTGGCTGGAAGAGCCGTGTCGCTCTCAAGAAGCCTGCAAAAATGTTCAGTCTCACCGCCATTGGCAATGGCAACACCAATAGTCTTGGCAAGGTGGGGGGCAATAGTGACAGCAGGGTGGGTAGCCTGATCAATGTCTTCCTTCTCAAAGTCCTGGACCAATGAGGCCTGCATTGCAGCACCTCGAGCAGCAAGCTCAGAGGGGTTGAGTGAGGCAGTGCAGGTGGCTGGGGCGAGAATTTGTGTAGACTCAGGGAAAATAGCAGCGAGGCGCTGAGCAATCCTGGGAGTGTGGGAAGCACCACCAGCGAGGATGACTTCGTCAATGTCTAATAAGTCCAAACCGGCCTTGGTGACAACACCCTCCACAAGCTTGACCATCTGGTCAAAGACGTTCTTGGCTAATAACTCGTATCTGGTCCTGTTGATGTTGGAGTGAAAGTCATAACCCTCAGCCAAAGAGTCGATGGAGATAGTAGCAGTGGTGCTCAAACTCAAAGTCTTCTTGGTGAAATCAACCTCTTGCTTCAACTTAGCCAATCCTCTGGGGGTAGCCAATGGGTCGACCTTGTTCTTCTTTTGAAACTCCTTCGCAAAGTACTGCACAAGTACATCGTCGAGCCTCGCTCCTCCGAGCTCATAGTCGTGGGCAGTAGCTAATATTGTGTACATTCCACCACGAGCAGTGATGATGGTAACGTCAGACCTAGTTCCACCAAAGTCCGCAACCACAACGTTCTTGTCTGCTATCGTACTTTCCTCACGCACGGTGTATGCAAGAACCGCCGCAACGGGCTCGTGGATGAATTGGAGAATTTCTAAGTTCGCTGCCTTTGCAGCCACGCAGAGTGCTTCTCTCTGGGCATCAGTGAAGTCTGTTGGGACGGTGACCACAGCGGCATTAACATCGCGGCCCAAAAAGTCTGTGGCCGAGGTGATCAGGCGGCGAAGGTGGCGGGTGGTGACCTCGGACACAGATACCAGTGCGGGCTCAGCGTCATTTTTCTCTTGAATCTTGAATGCGGTTGATCCATCGACCTCAATGGGGTGAGCGGATGCATGAGAGTTTGTTGGATCGATGTCTGCGTACCTGTTGCGGGAAGGGAAACGTCAGTTAACTGGCACAATCTGTAAATTCAGCACGCCACCCGGTGGAGAATGCATTCCCTACTTCTTTCCTATGTAGTCACGGAAGTACGCAACTGTGTTCGTAGGATTTCGGACAAGGTGTAACTTTGCTTGTGCTCCGTGGTATTCTTCTGACTCTACATATGATAGAACTGAGGGGATCTGTCGGTCTATGATCGCGAGGTAACATCAGCACTATTCAAACAATTTTGCCAAATTCTATTGGAGTATATAGTACCTCCTTCCTCGTTGGCAATGATCTCAGCTTTTCCATCCTAGCATTTCAGTTTGGTCAGGCCATGCTCGGGAAATGGTTCAAAATGTGGGGCTAGACTAACAGGACCAGTGAATGCTATTGAGCTGTTGGTGTTGCCAAATGAGATACCAATAACGGTCTTCTCTGGCAGTTCTGTAGTGTCTGACATCGTGTGGGGAATGGGGACAACCTTTATTAGTTGACTGAATATCAGGCAGACAATACAGAGCTGGGGAAGCTGAAAGGATTGGGAGCTTGTGAAGCAACCGAGAATTATTACAGTCGAGGAAATTTTTATTTGTTGTCGCGCTAAAACAGTAGCCGCAAAATCTCCGCACATTCTTGCACTTCACGTGGTGGCACAATAGAATTGTGACCCAAGGCCCACCTACTCAGCGAGTATATTTCTAATACAGCCTCCCTTGGTTTAAAGATTGCTATAATAGCACGTTAAGTAGACACAGTATAAGTTAACGGAAACAATGGGCAGAATAAGAAAGACATGTACGCAAAATCAATGAAAACCCACAGAACCCATAGACTCCCCATGCTGGCCCAGCATCGCTCGTTTAACATACGGCTCTACAACAGGACAAAAAGTAAAAGAAAAAATTAAGCATCGCTGACAGAAATATTTGCCCCTCCGTATCTTACAGCGGGACACCCCTTCCCTCCATGAGCATAGATAATTGATACTCTAAACCTGGCGCGTTATGATCATTAAGGAACAAAAATTATATCCCCCCTTTGGAATCACAATTGAACATGTTGATATGGTTGTCACCGATCCCCGCACATGCTAGCATCATTCGGTGGGGATGGAAGGTTAAAGCAGTTATTGGTGAAGACCGGTTCTGATGGAGGAAACTGGAATACGGGCGAGTGGTTGACAATGGCTCAGTAATTGGAGAGTTCATATTCCACACTTTGATGTCATGATGAACAGATCCGCTACAGCATGACGGTCAGCACTTTCACGTTCGTACCAGAGGAGGGGTACGTACGTTGCCATAACTGGGGCGTGCTCGTGAACTGAGAGGGACCGCATCCCATTCCGATGAGCCATGAACTGCCGCAACGGGGAATCCATGCGGATATCCCAGAGCATAACGTCGCCACTGACACTGCCACTCACTAGCTCACGCAGCCCACCTCTTTGCATATGAACCTTGACAATCCATGCTTTCTGATCCTTCCAGACTTTGACCATAGAGTCCCGGGACGGCAAACGGCGATCATACACCCGTACAGCACCGTCACCGAACCCAGCCACAAGGATATTCCCAGCGACTTGCTCTGATGTCAGTGATGTGATGCAGGATCCGGAGCGGGCAGGAATATCCTACACATTGTTAGCTAATTCATAAGAGGCATGTCCGAATAGTTACCTGAAGACACATCTCTCGGGGAGCATCCCATACTCGGATAACTCTTACGTCTCCTCCGACAAGCATGCTTCCTCTACCTTGCTGCCACTCAGCCACTAGACCGGAACTTCTATTTGAGGGTAATAGATCTGTTAGCGCTCTCCATGCTGAAACCAATTCTATGTTTTGCTGTGACTCGTAGTTCCGGTATATTCGGACTACCCCTTCTTGGGAACCTGTCATTAGCAGTGCTACATCATCCTCATTTAGAAACTTGACTTCAGTAATCCGAGTCCCTTTCGGATTTCCATTGGAGAAGCGATTCATCTTATGTCCAGCGCTCCAGTCCCATATCCTAAGTATAATATTAGCACAAGAGAAATGAAAATATATACCGTCGGCGTGACACTTACGATACATTATCTTTGTCATCGACAGCTACTAAGTGAGATTCAAATTGATGGTATAGTAACCTCATGGGTTGACTCCCATTGTTGAAAAGACCAGCCTGAGTGTCCCAACGACTATTTCCTGCTCGCTCCTTCTGTGGCTGAGTATCAATAATAATCTTTTCGTTGCGCGTCCGTCTCCACAATCTCTGATTGTAGTCAAGACTACCAGGCTCGTCTGCTTCAGTTGGTCTCATTTGAGGTTCTCTGAAGTACTGTTAAGTGTCAGAATCAATATCGAAAGCAACAATATTCAGTTAGTACAAACCTCGGTAGACCATTCAAGGAATTTGCTTTTCAGCGGGATAGTCGGGGTTTGCCCACTCCCCTTGGAATGAAAATGCCGCGAAACGGGATGTTGGGCAGATGCATATGAAGTTGAAGAACTCCAGTGGTCGCTCTCTTCTGGGGGGCGATTCCATTCTGGAGGTGTCCGTGGTGTCGACGCGAAGCCACTTCTCGGATTTTTCGGTGCAAAATGGCTGCTGTCGATGTTTCCATATCCCAAAGCCAAATTCTTCAAGGATGCAGCGATACTAGCAGATCTTCTGAGAGATAATGTGAAATATCCATCCTGCCTAGTCGTTGAGGAAGGGGAATCAGGCGTCTTCCTATCAGGCCAAGCCTCATCCATCGAGAAATTCATTGGGCGAAGGTTGGCCTTACTAATGTCATCGATCACATCCTGAGCAGCCGCTCCCAACGGTGAATCAAGCAATGCTAGATGTACGGCATCTACCACTGTGCTTGCACATTGTGCCACTTCCAGGAATGGGCCAACAGCAAGAAGAAGAATGGCCTTCCAGACTGCAGAGAATATTGAGTTGTCTGATATTCCGGGGTGCTGATCTCTTCGATTTCCCGAGCTTCCATTTGTAGACATGCTTCCGTTCGATGTAATTCTTAGATGGCCGTTGAAGGATTTTGACCCCGATTCTTGGACAGATCTGCCGCCTGAGAGTATGTACTCCCTTTCGTGTACAAGCTGATCATAAGCGCTCACGATGAATTTGTTCTCAAAGCGTTTGATGAAGTGGGAAAAGAAGACTACAAGTTCCTTGCGAACCATGTTGCTACCATCTCCAGTGAGGATGAGGACACGGCTTGCCACCTCTTGTTCAATTTCAATAATCTCAGGTGTTATGTCCGGTATGCCTAAGAGCGTCGTCAAGGCAAACAGAGCCGCAGCACGCACTTCTGGGACAGGGTCGCTGACAAGATCGCACAACCTGAGATGAGCCCCATCCCTGATACCCTGCCACTTGGCCTCGGAGAAGTCGTTCCATAGCTGCGAGATGCAAAGGCAGGCCCATTGCCGAAGAAGCGGATTATCAGACTCGCCTAAGTGTGCCAAACATGCATTCATCACCCCCGGATTCATACAAACAACCTGACCTTGGTGAAAGTCTTTGCAGAACATGCTTAGGATGAAGGCACACATCGCGCGATGTTCGGAAACGTTGCCAACAGGTATCCCAGAGGATGGTGACAAGATCTGGATGAAATATTGGTATCCGTTATCCTTCAACAAATCAGACTGGCATGTAGAATCCACTGCCAGGATTCGGGCCCATATGAAAACCATGACGGGTTTCAGTTCGGCTGCGGCAGACTGCAAGAGCTTGAGCACATATGGGAAAATCCCTATGCTCAACGCGAGATGAACGGCCCAGGGTCCCAGGTCTAGAAATTTGCTTAACAATATCAACGCACGTAGCCTATGCACCTGGCTTAACAAGACTTGTAGCACGATGGGCAACTGTTCCGGTGGTTTCCTATCCACAGCACCCTGACTTAGATAGACTTCAAAAGCAGTCAGCTGCTCTGTGAAGAAGGAAGAGTGTTGGTATTCATAAGGTTCGTGGTTTTCTGCTGGTTCCATTAGCCGGGGTAGTTGGGCAAGTACCATTTCGACAGCAAGGTCCCAAGATTGCCAAAGAGGATGATTATGGGTTTCCGGTAACGCGGGAAAAGATATTGGATGGCACTGATGGACTCGCATGATTCGCTGTGCTAACAGGAAATTTCGAAACAATGCGGCGACCATGAGATCTTGCCGAAACAGCTTCTTAAACAGAGGCCTATCCAGGGTGTTCCAGGCAATTGTATCCGTGATAGCTGTAAAAATCCAATTCAGCTCGCCTAAGGGTGTACGCCGTTCCTGCAACCTGCCGGGTATTTTGAATGCCATATCTACTGAATAGTTATGCGGTAGGGGGTACTGTAAGACGAAAAACTGAATGGCAATTTCTATAGGAGTCGTCAAGCAACAGGTAAATAAATCTGCCGGGAGATTTGGGTTCATGGGAAGAGTCTCTTTGGTCCCGCAGGCGGCAAGCTGAATGCAATCGTTATAATTGGTGATAATTGCATTTTGATCCTTTGTTCGTAACTCTGCATTTTCTTCTTCATGCTTTTTAACGAAGCGGTTGAAATTGGTAACAATATTCCCCGCGTCACTGCAGTCATACACGAATATGCTTGGTGCCCCGAGCCATGTCTGCAAGTCGTATAAGGATATCGGGATATATTGGGTGTAGTTTTTATTAAAGACCCAAATTTCACCACTTGCAGTCGGTTTGGGTACTCCATGACCATTATAGTGAAACAGAATCCGCTCATCCTTTGCATTTCTGCGAAGGGAACAGCAGAATTTCTTTGTGTCCTCAACGAAGGGATCCAAGTATTGCTTGTACCTGGTTCGGATGCTGAGGGTCTCATATTGCTGTTGGAGGTTCTTTCCAATTTGCTCAAGCGGTTTTTGGGTCGGATGGGCTGTCGGGTCCACCCAACATTCTAATTTGGCACATGGGTTGGTCTTTATCACATCTAGTACACAGTTAATTCAAGAATCTCGAAGCTCCACCGAAACGCTCTCACCAGGGGGGTCAACTCCAAGATTTAGACATAGAACCAGGGCTGCCGAGACAGTCTTGAGGCGGTCCCTCATGCGCCACTCCTGAAGAGGAAATGTCTGTGTCTCTTCCTTTGGGTTCCCACCCGTCTCATGACGTTTGTCCGTATAGTACATGTAAAATACCTGTAAATGTAAATCCTTAGTGCATCATGGACAAGAGGAGCAATAAATTCCCTTACCTGCTCCAGCAATGCCAGATAGGCTTCAGAGTTATATTCATCCTCAAAACCGTGCCTGGCAATTCCTCCATCAAATTCCTGAATGCTCTCTTCATTCGCACTCTCCATACCTGAGAAATCTGCTGAGGTATGTGCGGGTCCCAATAAACCACCTGTTCTCGATGTGGTGGGTGTCGGCGAGAAAGTCTTCTTGCGGCTCTGCCTGCCGTCTGTGAGAGGCGGGCCATTTGCCGACAGGGTCTGGCGCAGCAAGTTTTCTGACGATTCATTCAGGGCGGAAGATGCAGTGGAAGACGTTGAGTTCTGACGGCTTATTGCAGTTGTGGCAACCACAGGCCCCGCGAAGGGTGCAGCATGTTGTCGGGAACCATTCGCACCGCCATGCCCATCATGCCCATTCAAACCGTTTTCATGATGGGATTCACCGTTCATTGCACCCTGGTCGCGCTGTTGGTAGTAATTACTTTGCTGTCCGTTCATCTGTTGGAACATCTCGGACTGTGAAGATCGGCGACCTGGACGCGAAGAGGTCATATTGGAATGGTGTTCTGAAGGTCCTTGCTCGGGGGGGTGCATGATAAGAACAGGCGACATAGTTCTCATACCTGATGCAAGCCGGAAGCTTAAGAGCTTCTGATGTCGATGCGAAATCCAAAGAAACAAGTTCCCTCCTACGCAGTGTCTTCCGGAGATGAGGCAAATTTAGGGGCTGATCCGTGCAGCGTAGCACGTTTGGAAGGTCACCAAGATGGCAGTCGAGCTTTGTGTCCCAATCCCATGTGTAAGCCGGTTGTAATTCGCTATGATAAAGTAATATGCGTAGAGCCTCTTTGCACGTCGACTGGTCAGGAGTGCTGAATCCTATCAAATGGGAACTGTTTCTGCTGCTCGTCGATCCGTTGAGTTAGCTGGATTAGTCAGCCACAGCTAGCTACGTTCACTCACAGTTACAGCATTAGCTACTGTAATATATACTCCACTGTTCCACATAAGCTTCCATCAGAGAAATATGCTCTGTACGAAGGTGCTCTGCAGCCTATGCAGTCGAGTTTTGTCCTCAATATAACAGAAGATCCGTAGTCGGTTGTAAGTTTCAGGCCTGAGGCTCTATACACCTGCAATCCGAGTACGCCTACGACAAAAAATCTACGGTGCTGTCAGTAGTCTGGTTAGCATAACCACTCCTGTGTCAGAAAGACCTCTCTGTCTCTAGTCTCGTACTATCAGACACTCGACATACTGTACTGGGAAGGTAGCAGTCGGAAGGGCCCATTACATCTGAGGGTCGACATCTAACGCCGAGGTAGTAGTACTGTACCTTATATCGGTGATGGTAAAGTAACCTAAGCATAAGCTGTTTTCTTACCACCTTCCTAGCGGCAGCCTGATATTTGTTTTACAGCTGAGGGACTAGCTGAGGGAGATATCTAGTCTGGTTAGGAGATATTGAGTTACTGGTGGCCCCCTATTTTGCTGGCCTGAAGTAGGTATTTTGTGAGTTGCAATTGCAATCGGCGTAATCGCCAGTCAAGAACTTAACAGCTTGAGGGGCGTTATCCGTGGTCGCAGGCTTGAATTCGATGATAGGTAATTACTCTATGGCGGGCGAAACTATACCATCTCCATGATTTTTGAGCCCCCCTCATACAGTTTCGTTTAGCTAGGGATGCAGCGACACAGGTGCCTATGGTGGTGCATGGAAGGGGATGTCACTTAGTGTCTGGTGTTGTCGGATAGTCGTGCCATGCGAGACGATAAGATCTAAGCTTCTGAGATCGAGAGGCGTTTTTTGTTTCAAAAACGTCAAATAAACATCCAATAGCGTGGATTACCGTAGGGTTTTAACAAAATACTGGTTCCCCCACCAGCGTTGGACGTCAAACAAGTGCGCCATCGCAGTCCTACTCGCGACTCCAACCGCAACGCCTCGACGTCCCGCTCATACCCGGCGGACGTCGTGTCTCCCACACCCCCCCATGCACGCACAGCTCGACCTTCACGTCCTGCTGCCGCCGCTGCATCGCACTTTTAGCTGTTTCGGAAATACCCAGCGGAGGCCGTACGGAGTACATAGGCCGTACAGCGTTCTTCTGCCGCCATAAACACCCCAGCCCGAAATCCCTGTCGTAACTTTGCTCCAACCCCTTTTCACGTAAGGAAGGCAGCAGCAAGCAACCCAATCTATGCTCCTGAAACGCCTCGCCTCTGTTTTTTTTTACGTGCCGGTCATCTCTTCTCCCAACATCCATCTCGTTGTGACATTACTGCGGGTCACTCCCGAGATTCATTCTCACAATTGAACGACAACCCTAGTACGCCATCGTCCTTCGCCAGCGGACCCCCCCGAACAACGAGTGGCTCTTGGGGACCCTCCCCCCCCCCCAACCCACCCCTGGCTTGATATAGACTGGGACCTGTCACATATTGAATCTTGTGCGACACATCGCTTTCAAAACAGCAGCTGGTCGAACGATTGATTCTTTCACTAGTCCGCCATTACCTTGTTCATCAGAATTCTGATATCTCTTTTCTTTGGCCGAAGGCCTTACGAGCATCACGAAAACACCCGTACACACTTCTCTTCATAGACTGGGTCGAAGGCAGGAAAGGGTCTGCTTTATTTTTCACAGCACGGCAGTTGCGTGGCTGGATAACCTGCCATGGCTTTCCTCTTTGGAAAGAAGAAATCGCATGTGCGCGAGGGCACCCCAGTATCGAATATAAGCTCAAATAACGGCGAAAAGACGCCATCATCCTCATTGAATAATTCACTCGCAACGTTAAACAGCAATGAGGCATCTCCAGACATCAACAAGCACTCGGCATTGTCCCAGACGCCTCCTGTACAGCAACTTCAGGTATGAACCCCTCCCAAAACAACCCTCGCCATATCCGTTATGGTATCCGTTCTCTGACTCTAGCTACAGCACTCATCACCTCATGCGAATCCAGCGACTGCGTCATTATACCCATGGTCTAACCGGCGCCTAAACTTACCGACGGGACAGTCACCATTTCCACGATATGGCCACGCGGCGAATGGTATTGCAAGCAAGGATGGCGACATTTACATCATGGGGGGACTAATACGAACACAGCAGCCGAAAGGGGATCTTTGGACAATAGACAGTGGTCCGCAATTCGCTGCAGTACCAGTCAACACCCAGAGCGACGGCCCTGGCCCGAGGGTCGGGCATGCTAGTTTATTGGTGGGAAATGCATTCATCGGTCTGTTTACGCCCGCAATGAACCACCTCATTATGTCAAGTAGCCACTGATTAATTGTGTATATAGTCTTTGGGGGTGACACGAAGTTTGATGAAAGAGATGTACTGGATGAAACATTATATCTTTTGAATACATGTGTGATGATATCTTTTCCCAAACTGGCTGTGCCGTGCAAGAATTAACGTGAATTTAGCAACAAAACACTGGTCACGAGTTAGTCCATCAGCATTTCGCCCATGTGGGCGATATGGACATACTTTGAATATACTTGGGTCGAAATTGTTTGTTTTCGGGGGTCAGGTGGATGAACAGTACTTCAACGATATGGTAGCTTTCGATCTCAACCATCTCCAAAGCCCTGGATCAAAGTGGGAGCTATTGGGCCCGGGAGGGGCCGATGGATCGGCCGATGTTCCAGCAGCCAGAACGAATCATACAATTGTGACCTGGAACGAGAAGCTTTACTTGTACTCCGATACCCTCAGTTTGCAACATTCTGATCGTTACTGACTTGGCTCTAGGTTCGGTGGTACAAATAATGAAACGCGCTTCAATGACGTATGGTCCTTTGACCCACGAACAAATACATGGACCCAGTTGGATTGTATAGGTTACATTCCCTCACCACGCGAAGGGCATGCAGCAGCCATGGTTGGGGATGTAATGTATATATTTGGAGGCCGAGATTCCGAAGGCCTAGATTTGGGGGATTTAGCTGCTTTTAGGATCTCTACAAAACGATGGTATACATTCCAGAATATGGGGCCTTCCCCATCTCCGAGGTCTGGCCACTCCATGACAACACACAATGGTAAAATTTATGTCCTCGGAGGCGAACCCTCAACACAAATTCGGCCACAGGATAGGGCTGCAGTGAACGAAGAATTACAATTCGCCTACATTTTGGATACTACAAAAATCCGATATCCGAATGATCAAAATGCCTCCGTACAACAGAGCGCCACCGGGCCTCGAGGTACCGCCAGACAGCCACTTGGGAATGGACCCCCAGCTAATAACAACGATCCTCGTAACGGGCAGCGTCCACGCACAGCGGTCCCAAGGGAAAGCTTGATGAGCAGCAACAATGCAGCACAAAATCCCTTACAGAGCAACAATACGTCGGGTGGGAGTGCAAATTCGGCAGCTAGGTCCGCTAGAGCACAATATGGTCAGAATGTCTCTGGACCAATGAATTCATCCCAAAGCCAACAACCTCAACGACCCAACGGGATTACATCGCCTCCTCCACGTGTAGAGCAAAAACCGAAGGAAAACGCAGCACCAACGCAGGCCAGGGATGTGGGCCCTGGAGGTGACAGAAGGGGACCGGCACCCGTACAACAAGTTCGAAACGTGCCATCAGCTGCATCATCACCTATTTCAGCATCTCCAATGAGTGTGAGTGTGGGTACGGTTGCATCCCCTCTGCAAGAACGTTCAAGGTCAAGACAAGCAAACGCATCCATAGACAATTTACCCAGCCAGTTAGCCATACAAAAGCCGAAGCAATTGGAAGCCCAAATACAGAAGCTGTCAGAGGCACAAACAGCACCACCATCACCGTCAACAGCATTAGCACCACCACCAGTAACTAGCCTTCAGGCTCCACTGGAAAATGTTACAATTGATCAAGCTACCTCACCCATTGAGGAAGTACGATCGGCGATCAGCTTAAAGGATCTAGACGATTTAAAACGAGTGAATGCATGGTATGCTTCAGAACTAGCACTCGCCCGTAGAGCAGGTTACACACTACAATCCAACAATGGCCTTCTTGATGATCGAGGTGTCGACCTGCTGCAAGAGAATGATCGACCTCTATTAGAAGCAATGATTACCCTCAAGGGTGAACTAATCAAGGTGCAGGGTTCCGTTGATTCGCAGGCTGCTTTGGCAGCGCAGAAGATTGCCGAAGTTGAACGCCAAAGGGATCTTGCCATAGGGGAGGCAGTTTATGCTAAAGCCAAATTGTCTGCAATGGGGGGTAGTACAGCTGCCACTTCTTCCCCTGCTACTGACAAGTGTGATACATTAAGTATTGAGACGGAACGATTTCACGACATGAACCGTAGGCTTTCAGCAGCACTTGCTGCGCAGTCCGAACTCCAGTCAAAGTTAGAGAACGTCACGGCAGATATGGATGCAGAAAGACGCGGCCGTCAGCTTGCCGATGAGACTGCAGCAGCCGCTCAGAAGCGTGTCTCTGAACTAGATGAATTCCGCAACCGGGCTGCATCTGAGATGGAAAGTCTTCGGTCACAGCTACTCGATACGGAACGTGAAAGTAGGGATGAAGCGTCAAAGTCTGCAGAAGCGGTGGCTGAAGCACAGTTACTAAGGCTGGACAAAGAGGAGCTATCAGCACGCTTGAAAGAAGCTCTGGATAATGAGACAGACTTGCGGAAATCCCTAGAGGCTCTGGAGATCACAACGAGCATGATGAACGAGAAGACCGCTGTTCTTGAGAGGCAATTGGCTGATGACAAGAATGCCAGGGAAGAACTTGAGAAGACGGCTACGCGGCTGAAGAACGAATTAGAAGAAAAGACCGTGGATCTAGAGTCGACTAATAGACGACTGCGAGAGGTAGAAGAAATAGCCGAGAAATCACTTGACGAGGCAAGATCAGCCCGCGCTGCTCTTTCTGCGGGCCTCAAACGTGTGGCTGAAAGGAGAGAAATCAATATCGTTGGCAGTGCGGCTGATGAGAGGGTCACACTGCTTCAAGAGCAGCTACAGGCCTCTAAAGATCTTTTGACGAAAAGCAAAGGTCAAGCTGACGATGCTGGTGAGCGTCTTGCCCAAGCAATGCAGAGGATTGCTGGTTTGGAATTTCAACAGTCACAGTCTAGCAAAGATGCTATTGCTCTACGGCGAAGAATGGCCGATACCCTGGATGAGGTTCGCCGTCTCAAGCAAGACAATGCCGACATCAAGGCGAAGATCAAGGAGAAGCAATTGGAGATTGACGCTTCTACAACTAAATATCAGGCGCTAAAAACCATATTGGATGAGCGGTCTGCAATCGCTACCATCATTGACAAACGTCGCTCGCAAATCGTACCTTCCCCGCTCTCCGGTACTGGCACCCCTGATCAGGTCAATCGTCTCCGTGAGGTGGAGGCACAACTGGAAGAGAGCATGCGAACTCACCGAGAATTCAAAAATACAGCTGAAATGCAAGCCCAGGAGGTTGAAAAACACTTTCGCGAGAAGCTTGAACAGCTTGAGGCCGACTATCACTCCGCCGTCCATTATGTCAGAGGTAGTGATAAGATGCTTCAGCGGATGAAAGATGAGTTGAAGAAGTACAAGGCGCGAAACATTGAACTACAAACTGAACTTGAGTCTGTTCGAAAGCAAGCGACAGAAACGAATAACGGCGACTGGGAGAATGAGCGCGCGAACCTCAACAAAGAAATCGAGGAATTAAGAGGAAAGGTCAGAGAATCTGTTGCTGCTTTGGATAAGCAAATCCGCGAGTTCAAAGAACAATTAGATACCCTCAGGGAAGAACGGGATCAATACAAGCTTCAAACCTCGCAAATGCAAATCCAATTGCTCGATGCCGGTGAAGAGGTAAGCAACATGCGTGCAACAGTGGATAGGCTCGAGAATGAAAATTCTCTGCTGGAAACTCGTGCTATCGACGCCGAGCAGAAGGTTTCTAGGCTTTTGGACCACATGGAGTCCTCTGTAGACGCATACCGTCAATCAGCTCGCGTTGACCAAAATGGTCTCAGTGTAGACGGAGACTCGGTCCGTGGCTCCTTCTATGGTGATCCACGTACCTCTGTTGCTTTGGATTCATTGGCAACTGAGCTGGATGCTCTGAGAAGTCATTGGGAAAATACAAATAAAACGTATAGGATGAGCACGGCTTTCGACTTTGAGAAGACACCCACAAGTACAGAAGGAGGAGAATTCTCGAACAGTTTGGCGAAGTGGAGACAACGCCTCGACCATCATGACGAAGGGGAGAATGGTGGTTCAGAACCTCAGAGCCCAACAACACCGACACAAGCGCGATTTGAGTTGAAGGCAGGCGGGGGCGTGCTATGAGTTTTCCTGCAAATAGGGTGAATTCCCGGGAAGTGTCATGTAACGTTCAACTGATGCCTAGACCCCGATTCATTTTCCTTTTTTTTCCCACAACTAATTCTCTATTCTCTCTTTTGACTCTTTTTTTCTCATGTAATTCCTTTTCGTGTGATGATATCCGATTTGTGTTTTGATACCATTTGCTCTTCCTTTTTTTTTTAAGATTCCTGTACGAGGACCAAATCTATTCGCAAGATTTACTATCTGTTATGGTGCCTAATTTCCTTTCGTCTATGTGTCCTCTCGATAGCCAGGATTTACTCGCGGGCTGTTTTCCTTGAGGCTTTCCCTTTCAACATTTCTAGGACCTTCACCATGTGAGACACAGAGTATGTATCCTGGGCTGTCTTTTTTACCTTGATCGTTCATCTTTCAAGGTATTCATTTCTTATTTTGTTTTTCTTCTCTTGTCCTCTCTAAAACTTATTGTTTCCTCCTTGTCAAAATGATTAGTATTAAGATGAAAGTTGACAGATAATGTATATAGACATATATAGGCCACTTGGTGGGGATGGATACCAGCTGGATGAATATGATATGGCCGTGGCCTAGATCTTACCTGGAAGCTGCGGGTTGGACTACTTCTAAGTTTTACATGGGAATAGACGACAAATTTCTTGCTATTATTCTACCTGTGATGAATGCCGAGAAGGACCACTAGTACCTGCATATACGTTTCATCTCCCAACCGATGCTTACTCATCAGCCGATCAGGGACGACAGAGTCATTAGTATGACTCGACCTTCTGGTGCCAATAAGACTAGACTTTCCGACATTTTTAAACCACCACCATCTAATTGAAGGCTTCTGCATTCTCTGAGTACTCAGCCGCAAGCATGTCTACAGAGCCGAAACCAGCTGAGGAGTTAACTTTAGGGTAAGTCTATTTCCACTGTTCTGAGCCCTCAATGCCCCACCTTCGTATACGTATCAAGTACTCTTCCTGCACCAAAGACACTGGACAGCATTGCTAAATATCTTAAATAGGGAGGATGACAAGCCTTTATCCAAATCTGCACTTAAGAAACTTGCCAAAGAAAAAGAGAAGGCTGAGCGAGCAGCTAAGCGACTTGCTGAGGAAGCCACTGCCAAAGCCGAGCGTGAGGCCGCTAATGTCGACCACGCCACTGCGAACTATGGTACACTTCCTATGGTCCAGTCTACCCAGCGTACCGGAGAGAAGCGAGTCAAGATTGGCGAACTATTCGTCCAGGACGCAGGGAAGGAGGTGCTATTCCGTGCGAGGATGCAGAATGCCAGAGCACAGGGCGCAAAGATGTGCTTCATGGAACTCAGACAACAGATGCACTCAATCCAAGCATTGGTAGTGGCAAATGCAGAAGGAACCATCAGCAAACAGATGGTGAAGTGGGCGGCTGGAATTAATGTTGAGAGTATTGTCCTTGTGAGGGGTGTTGTTGCAAAGGTGTCTGAGCCGGTCAAGTCCGCTTCAATTACCGATATTGAAATCCATGTGAAACAAGCTTTTATCATTGGTGAGGCTGAGCCGCAGCTGCCAATTCAGTTTAGTGATGCTTCTCGCCCTGACTTGAAGGAGGGGGAAGAGGAGAATGTCGCTGCTCCAACAGTGAAGTTAGCAACGAAGCTTGACAACCGTTTTATTGACCTCCGAACAGCTGCGAACCAGTCCATTTTCCGAATTTCATCTGGAGTGTGTACACTTTTCAAGGAGTTTTTGCTGTCTAAGGGTTTCATTGAGACACATACCCCGAAGTTGATTGCAGCCGCTAGCGAGGGTGGAGCAAACGTATTTAAAGTTACATACTTTAAACAAGATGCATATTTGGCCCAGAGCCCGCAATTGTATAAGCAGATGCTCATTGCCGGTGACATGGAGCGCGTATTTGAGATTGCTCCAGTGTTCAGAGCAGAAAACTCACAGACTCACAGACACATGACTGAAGTATATCTCGCCGAGGCCCCCATAACAATGGTAATCATTACCCTGAGCTGATCTCACGTTCAACAGTTCACCGGTCTTGACCTAGAAATGGCTTTCGAAGAACACTACCACGAGGTCCTTGACGTTCTCGAGGAACTTTTCCTCTACATCTTCAATGGTCTCAAAACTAAATTCGCCCATGAAATCGCCACCGTCAGGAAACAATACCCCGTCGAAGAGTTCATCTTCCCCGAGCCAGGCAAAGTCCCTCGCCTCACCTTCGCCGAGGGTATCGCTCTCCTTCGCACCGTCCCCGGAAGGGAAGACCTCCCTGATGGCGAGGATCTGTCTACCGAGAATGAACGTATCCTTGGTGGATTAGTGAAGGAGAAATACGGATACGATTTCTACATCCTTGACAAGTTCCCCTTGAGTGTGAGGCCATTCTATACTATGCCCGACCCAGAGAACCCTAAGCTCTCGAACTCTTATGACTTCTTTATGAGAGGTGAGGAGATTCTGAGTGGTGCGCAGAGAGTTCACGATTCAAAGTGCTTGGCGCAGAGAATGAAAGAACTGGGTGTTGACCCTGATGGACCGGGGCTGAAGGATTATGTGGATGCATTTAGATTTGGCGCGCCCCCACATGCGGGAGGTGGTATTGGGTTGGAGAGAGTGGTGTTTCTGTGGTTGGGGTTGGGAAACATTAGGAAGGCGAGCGCGTTTCCGAGAGATCCAGTTAGGTTGCGGCCTTAGACCGCTGGAGATTTACTCCTATAGATGTGGAAAAGTTCTGCCAAAGCCTTTTCCACATATTGTATTGGCAACAGGAGGGATTTGAAGAGAACTAGAACTTTTCTCCGGGCAATTAGAGTGACGTCCGGAGTGTGTTTTCTATTTAACAATGAATACCTTGGTTGTAATTTGACGTGATGTGCCTCTCTCTACAGCTTACATAACAGATGGCATATATTCTGAGAAATATATATGCAGTGCGGAGGTTTCTCTTGATTGATGCAGGGTCTGTGAGAAAGCTCGACTGCAATACGCCAACATATCTGTATCCTTATCTAATTTTACTATGGGTGATAGTTATCAATCCTTAAAGATATGTGACTAATGGATTTACAGACAGCTTTCTAGGTAAGGATCAGAGCATGAGACTTTTTGCGGCCGCCGCGGATTGTTATTCCCCGGTGTACTAAAATTACCCTAGGAATTTTAGAAGTTGAGCCACTAGGTTCATGTACTATTAGAAAGGGCTGCGAATTTGAAGGTTCTTGGATTAATGACGTTTAGTAAATAAAGGAGATCTAACGGGTCCGGCAGCTGGGTGTCTACATGAAATGCAAGCCTTTTATTCTAACTTTTGCAGCCACATGTATGTAGTGTTATCGGCACCTATTAAAATTAAGTGCCTGAAATGTTTGGATGTAGGAACTGGCGGTGATTCAAATAATTACACTTCTTCAGGGTAACCGGTGGGTGTACAGTATCATGCCAGGTAATTAATGCCGCGTGCGTTTTAGTATGTAAACAGTTGTTTATATGGTATGAGAACTAGTGACCTGGCTACACTCTGTATTTAGCGAAAGCTTTGACAGGTTAGAAATCTGGGAAAGATAAAGTGATGACTTATTTTCTAAATTCAACTTCTGCTGCTAAGTATGTAAAGTACTGTATGTATTAGAGATGTTTTAGAGTTTTTAAGGTTTTAGGATAAACAATTATGAATGTCTAAAACTGGAAAATAACTATGACGTAGAAGTTAAAATGTCTGGGCATAAAATATATATTTCTTAACCTCAAAGCGTAAAGCGGCATTATTTGTTAATTAGTTTCAAAAAGGGGGGCGGGGGAAGGCAGCGCAAATAAAACTTTTTTTTGCGCTTGCGCGCGTGGCGTAATTAACCTCAGCAAACCAGACTACTATTGGTTGGGCAGCTTTTGAATCTCCACATGACAGCATCAAATGGCGCGATAAAGAAATAGGGTACCTATATCCGTACGTACAGTACGAGTTAGGTACCCCAAAGTGTCCAAGTGTCTTTGTGCCAGCCAGTCTGTGCAGTAACCCAGCCAAGGGCAGCTACCTACTGTAGATACCTAATCGGTAAACCAGACTACACTCGGTATGCGATTGGCGACGTGCGTGCTTTACCCATCGTCATGTAGCCCTATGAGTCTGCTCACCCGACCAAAGGAGAACCCTGAAGAATGACTACATACATATGTACTGGTGTTTCATGCGCTGTATCCACAGCAGAGGGTGTTATTGGAATACAAATCTGTGATTTGCCGACAGGAAGAGATCGGCGACAAGTGGTGATCTTATACGAGGTGGATTTCCACGAACTCCCAATAGGCATCCTACAAAACAGAACAAATGGTATTTGTCAGGGTTGGTAGGTACTGTACCTACCTACGGGTAATCCTATCACACCTTCTGCTTCAGATGAACATCAGCCCCGAACTGTCACGCACACGTTTTTACTGTGGCAAGGGTCTTCGTCTGTCCCAAATTTCGGTTCCTGAACTGGGGTTATGCCTGTGTGTTCCTGCATTAGTTACTCTAGTTTACTTGCATAAGACCCCGTTCAACTCCAACGCTGCTCATTTAACAGTGAAGAAGTTAGTACCTTCTGGGGGGGGAAAGTGCGCAACGGGGGTAGGAATTGAGATTGAGGGCTGGGTAAAACATTGAGGCAATCGTCTGTGTGATCCCTCGTGCTGTTTCTCATATTTGCGATGTTCGCAAGGAGTGGTATCTATCGAAGATCAGGGAGTTGAAACGTATCGTCTATCTGATGATTAAAATAAGAATATATACATCACAGGTGCACAAAGTGGAATTGAGGTCGGCGTCGTGCTGTTGGCCCCTGGCCCTGCCCCCCCCCCCCCCAAGACTTGACCTCAACCACCCCATAGCGAATTTCCGGGGGAGATTATTGTCTCACACCCCTCATTCAAGGTTCCCTGGCCTCGTATATTACTCGACATCGTGGTCCTGGCTTTTTTTTTCTCTCTCCTTCCCTACCAACTGCAGCGCTGACTTGTCTATCAGTCCCACGTCTTCTTTTGCGAGCGCCGCACACGCAGGGGATTTTCCCTCAGTCCACTCATTAAAAGCCTTACGCCCGTCGCGCCTCCTCTGCAGTAGCCCGTTGTTCATTCCTTACAGGCAAGCTCTGCAAGCGCACTCATTCAACTCATTCAGCTCACTCGTTGTCACACAGCACAGTCTTTCAGTGTTCAGCGCACTCTTTTCATTCGACTACCTCATCACTTGCGCCTTCAATTCCTTCGTCGGTGGATTTGTCGGTAAACCTATCGCCATATATCACTCCTTCGAATCAGCATACTACTCTTCGCAGATACGAGCATCAAAATGCAGTTCCGTAACATCATCGCCGTCCTCTTCTTCCTCATCGCTAACATCAGCTTCGCCTCGGCCATGGATGAGGTTATTTATGTAACCATGACTACGCATATTGAAGTCACCAGTACGGTATATGTGGGTACCGTCACTGTGACTGGTCAACCAACAACAACCCAGGAGCCTAGTTACAGTCCGCTCACCACAATTTATTCCAATAGCACCGTGACTGCGACTGGCACTGGTTCGCAAAACTCCACTGCTCCTACCCCATCAGCACCTACCAAGAACTCAAGTAGCTCTGCTACTAACTTTTCTGGATCAATTCGTTTGGCTGCAGCTGCTGGAGCAATTGCAGCAGTGTTGGGAATGCTGTAAGGGACATGGGATTGACGTTTGGAAGGGAAAGGAGGGATGGAAAGGTAGTTTATGACGGTTGATTATATTACGCTGTTATGTTTCTTGAAGGAGCTTCTCTGGTTTGGCGGAGGTTTGGGTTTTCTTGGGCTTAATTTGAACTTGTCGGCCTGGTTGAACTTGCTCTTGGTTTGCTGATGGTATGGCTGTAATGTCGAATGCTGGTTTGGTGATGACTTCAAATCGAGGGGGGGCACTTGTTTATCTTTTTCTTTTCAATATCTCGATGGGCGTTGTGTTCGGGTATGCTGGTGGATATTGAGTATCGTTACTTAAAGCTCAAGCCATGCTTCAGAGCGGCTTGTGTCATGTACTGAGATTGGCCTTCATTCTAAGAATAATTTGCGCCACTCCTCTGGGAGTACAGTGTCCCTATCCATTCGGTTAGCAACAAATCTGCCATTGTGCCTTGGGGCACTTACTTTTCTACAATTCACGATCGTGTTCGCGGGGCAACATTCCGGTCATGTGAGTACAGGTACCCATACCACACATCATAAGTGTTCTCAAGAATCCACCCAAGTAAGGCATCGCAATGTGTGAAACGCACAAGGTTGCAGAATAACAGTGTTAAACTTTCAGAATATTCTAAAGCTCCTTTGTAATTTAAAATCACAAATGAAACCAATGCAAAAAAATTCAATAAAGTTTCTTTTGAGGAGCAACCCAATTTGAAGAGAGATTCTAAAAGAGGTGGAGAGAGAGAGAAGGGGGGGGGGGGGGGAAGGGCCCGCCGAGAGGATTCATTTAACCCATTGTTAGGTTCCATTTGGTATCCCCGCAGCAAAGTTTCCACTTTCCATTCCGAAGCCTCCTCCGGATTCGGCACACCCTGGGTCAAGGCATTCATAATCTTTTACACCACCACTATAATCAGATACTCTTGCCCAGCCAATTCTCACTACCACAGCCCTCAACTCCTCACCAACAAGATAGCATCTGTTTTCAGCCTCTGGATTGTTTTCCAAATGCTTCCGTTTGTAATATTCCTCCGCTTCGGTACCATGTGGGATTATATATGCATAGCCATTTAATGTAGCGGATATTGATGAGAGTTCAGCGGAGTTGAGATTGGCTAGCAAGGCTGCTAAGGACGACTGCTCTGGCCTGCTGGACGGTATGGCCCCACTTTGGACCAGGGAATCACGCTCTTCTTCCATGGTGGGATTGGTGATGGTAGATGTGGGATCAAGCGAGGTAGAGCTGGGGCGGTGAGAAACCCAGTCATGGACGAGGAGACTGACTCTAGGGTTCGAAGTGAGGTTGAGCGTCTTCTTGGTGGAGGCTTGGGTGGTGAGGATGATCAATGGGCCACTTTCACTGGTCGAGCTTGGCCTGCCGGGGATGGGCGGGATAGGGTATGGGGAGCTCGGCAGATAGGTGTAGTTCATTAACGATACCTATCAACAGTGAGAAAGCTTGCTCATAGTGGCTTTTCTTGAGATTGTGGGTTTATGGGCAGCTGCATACATGGGGCCAGAGTCCATCAGAAGTGGCTAGATGAAGCTGTGGGAGGAGAGAGATAAGCAATCATGTCATCCACAAAGCAATGAGAATTATGGGTTTGAGTACATATCGAGCATTTTTCAGACATGCTATGACTTCCATCGGCAGCTGGTTGTCGTGACTACTTGCTGCCATCGTCTCAAGATTAATTGTTCGATATTGTTCGGTACTTCAAGTACGCGGGAGGGCTCGGTAACAGGCAGGAAATTGTTTTGGTACGAAGAAGCTTTCGAGTCCGAGAAAGCCCTAGTCTTTGGAATTGTTGTAGCCAAGAAACACATTCCGGCAACGCGATAGATAGTTCGTCATGCAACAAACTTCCCGTACCGGTACCTACAAGCCCGCAACTCGAGTACAGGCAAACCTGGCTATAACGAATGCCAAGATTCCGACCCATTCCTTTCCTTATAGCCAGGTTTCGCAATAACAAGATGTCACGTGCCCGCAGGTAAAGGAGAAGAGCAGAGTAATAAGATAGGATGTAGTCCATTACTTTCAGTCCCTACCAGTTGCGACTCTTCCTTCAGTTCCTGGTTCAGCTGAAATTAATATCTCCGATCTGGCAAAATCTCTTGCCTATGCAGAGCGGTCTCTACATCAGTATGTAGAGGGACATAAGAAACAAAATACTCTTGACAAATGGCTGCAACCGCACTCTGGCCCGTCACTTTCTTAGTATTTTATTTGAAGCTCTGTCTTTTCTTCTTGTTATTTTGTATTATATCAAGTCGTGTTTTCCCTTATGCCTCTCTATGCAGTCCTCCGCCCCTTTCTAGTTCCATATTCCTGTCTAGTAGCGATGTCAGCCCCTTGGCTTCTATTATTATGTAGTTAGTTCCCCTATTATGTAGTTAAATTACTGTAGAGCGCACTGCTAGTTTCACTATAGCCAATATAGTTTTGGTATGATTTAATTTATTAGGTGCGGAAATCTCTTCACTATCGTTATACCGCTTAGTTTCACTATAGCCAGGGTACTTTAGCTGCGTGCAGGAATGATCTGACAAATCCCTTCCGTACAGCCGGGTTTTCAGTACGTCGAGGTTCACTATAGCCAGGTTTGCCTGTACCTATGCTCTTCCTTGGATTTGGACAGGATCGGCAGACGCCTTAGACGCCTTTATGAAAGCTGCCCCTTGGAGAGCCTTGGGCGTCCAGAGTCGGGGGAGCTTCAATTGCGGGCCAGTCGGCGCCTTGCTGTAGCCCAACAAAACCAACCCCTGCATAACCACTCGCTCATCGTACGCACCCGTCGTACCAGAAGCCAGGTCGATCCTATACTCCATTTACGCCACCGTGAAAATCACCGATCCTTATTTGACGGCGGCCTAGTCACAAACCTGGGGCTTGGTGGAGAAAATCCCCAGGGCATTGTGACGAACACGTAAGTAGGGCGCGAAAGAAGAAATCAAGGCTGAGCCTTTTGCGATGAGAACTCATCCCAATCCTCTGGCATGTATTTTTACATATTTGATACCTTTGGGCGAATTGAGAGAACTTGGGCATGAGTTTCCATCGTTAGCACTCGTGGTTTTCAGAACGATATACCCGATATTTGAACAAAAAGACCAAGCCACCTTGTATATACCACAGTTTTGATGTCTGACTCGAATCCCCATGCCCAAGATGCCATCCACCGCACCCCATTCAATACGACCACCTCACTCTTGAGCCATATTATCCCCATCGCCCTCTTTGCAGCCCAGTCCCTGCACATGCGTTATGCCCTTCGTCCATGGTGGTCTCTCACCAAATTGGGACATGTACTTCTCCGAATCTTCTTCCCAGAAAGCATTATATGGTTTGTTGGCCGGGAGGAATGGGAGAGGCGGTGGGTCGCGCGGGAAATCGAGAGGCAATTGGAAGAAAAAGGTCAATTGGGGGATGAGTGGGACGAAGGAAGTGCATTACAGAGGTTGATGAGTGTACAAGGTGGGAGGGTATTCTTCAAGTTCTCTGATAATGCAGGCGGGGAGAAGTCAGCAGTGAGGAAGGAGGTGACAAGTATGGAGAATGAACTGCCGCCGATGCCTGAGGCACCGCAGCGTGAGCAATCGAGAAGACGGCCACAACAACCAAGAAATCCTCAGCAGGAACAGCAACAAGGGTATCCCGCACGGCATGCAGGACATTATCCGGCCCAAGAGCACCTCTCACCTTACCTATCCCCGGCGGGCGTTACCCCACAATCAGGCCCTCAAATAACCCCACCATACCCTGTTAGCGAGTTCAACCTCCCACCAGACAGCTTCCCACTAGTGCCCCCACACCGTTCAAGTTTCCGACGCCCCAGTGCTCACTCTGAGGAGCAGTTGCCCAGGAGACCCTCACTACACCGGAGCCTCACCTCAGAGACTGAGACCACTGCTGTTCTCTTGAATTCCAATCATGCCCAACCCCCATTACGCGGACAACGCCGCATCATCTGGAGTCTGGACCCCCCGACCCACCTCCGCCGCCTGCTCGCAACTGATATCCCTCTCTACATCAACATCTTCAACCTACTGCCCCCTGGCTCGCCAACATACATTGGTCTAATAAATCTCCACATCGCCCTCCCACCAGACCTCCCAACCGTACTCCTCATTTCCCAACTTATATGGGCCATAACAACTTTAGCTCTCCGTAGTCCTGCGTATTCGTTGGGAGGTGAGACCACAATTTCCCTGCTCGAGATGTATACCGTCTACGCCCTTATCGCCTTCCTCATTGAGCGAGTAGCTATCGTAGGTTGTCGCCGTCCCGCATGGGGCGGCTCTGGTAATGGGGGGTACATAATTGTGGAAATGCACCGGGAGGATTACGTCCATGAAGTCCCTGTGCATCCGAAGCGCGGTGCGCGAAGGGGTGTTCATCAGTACTTTTGGATTCCCTTGGTACTCATGGGATTGGCGTATCCGGTGGTGCTGGTGATTTATGCAGCGGGAATTTATAGAGCTGGGACTATGAAGGGGTCTCCGCAGATTCCGGCGGTAATTGGTGTGGTGACGGGAGTGTATGTGCTTGCGGTATTGACATTTTTAGGGGTGCAGGCACTCGAGAGGCAGGGCAGAGAGCCCGTCGGAGATTGGTCGAGATGGGTGCCGAAGGCGAAGTGGGTGCTGTGGGGTCTAGTAGGCGCTGGGAGGGTGGTAGTGGGGATATGGGGCGTGTGGCAGCTTGTGGAGGCGAGGAGCGTGGGAGGGTGGGAAGGTTGGTGGGGGTGGCCGCATATAAGCGGGTGACTTGCCCTACTTGTATATGTTAATGAGACACCCAGACAATTGTATGGTGTTTATGAGCATTGGCTCTATTTCTTTGTGTTTTGTAATGGCGTATTCAGCCTTTGATGGTCTGATCTGGCGAGGCACATGTACCCTCATACAAGAAATATAGGAAAACAGTGTATATGTTATTGTAAACCTACACTGGTACTCAGTCCTAGTAAAGCACACCGTAGTAAATATCGCTCTATGGAAAAGGGCCTCTCTTATAGGTTTGCTACTAGTTATGTCCTTCTAACCTTAAATGCTTTGCGATCACTTTTGCCAACCCTCCTTCTCCAACGCCCATTGAACCGCACTCCACACATCCTTCACCACAATCTTCGGCTCACCTCCCGGCGGGAATGACTGCCCGGGTTTATACACCCCAGTTTCCACCAACACGCTCACCCACTCAACACCTCTTGGACTCTTGAACATATTTGCCCCTTGGATATCACTAAGCGGGTTGTCACCAATCATATACACCCGTTTCAATTGATCCTCAGCCCCGACAGGCTCTTTCTTAGCCAGCTTAGCCAGCTTCACGAGCAGATCTTCTGCGTATTCATAGGTCTCTTGGAATGGCTTCCCGATACAGGCATACTTCATCTGCGGATCAAGCTCTGGGCGAGTAGCTTCCACAACCCGGCGATAAGTACCTTCTAGGGCGGCGCGGAATGCACCTTGACCTAGGCGTGGAGCGGGGTGACTTGTTGCATACAGGAGATCAGGGTTTGAGAATATGAGTGGTGGCGGAGGTTTCTCCGCTGTATTGCCCTCCAACGCAGGAATCATAATATCTAGTAGAAGCTGTATACTCAACCCCCAGTCTCTTGGGTCATTGAAGATAAAGATTGCATCAATGGGCATAACTTCGCCGCTTCGGAGACAAGGAAGCGGTTTTGCGAATTTCCGTATATTTTTGGAGACAGAACGGTATGGCCATAGAGTGCTTGGATTGTTTCCCACGGCTGCTGAGTATTTTACAAGAAAGTCCTCCACGAGGACCACATTCTTGAAACCATACTGCTGGGCAGCGAGGCGGCATGAACCATCTGTAGGGCCGCCAACAACGAGGACGGAGTTCGCGAATTTCCGTCCCCCAGGGACATAGGGGTCATAAGCAGGAGGGAGCTTTCCTTCGGATGCAATCCGCTGGAAAGGTGTGTGCGATTGGACGATGTTTGTGTCGTTGATCGTAAGGCCGAATCTCTCAGAGAGGGTAGTGGCACGAGCTTGCTCAGTTTCTCCTCCGCTATTTGTAAGGAAGAGGAAGGGAACAGAGCTGCATTGGAGTTGGTGAAGTGTGGGTTTAGCCGAGGGGTATGGTGTTTTGGAGTGACAAAGGACGCCGTCGATGCTAGCGAGGTCTGTCAGTTATGTTTCTTTAGAAACGCACGAAGGAGGTAAAACTTACTCAAATGCAAAAGCGAAAGGTGAGGTACCGCTCCATGACGAGGGGGGACTAGGGAGGGGTGGGAGTTGCTCTGCGGCCGTGGAAGACGGCAAGTCAGTGGTAGTAGTCTTGCTGAGGGCCCGGGGGGGACCAGTGTGGAATTGAGATCGTAGGGAATGGCAAGCAAGGGCTCTTTGGAAGAAGTGAGGGGTAAGTGCGTCCCTCGATGTGAGAGGGACGGAGCGTGCAGAGTGAATAGCAGGTTGAATTCCCCGGCGGAGAATCTGTAGAACCGCAGTCTTGCAGTGTAATACCGTTGCTGTCATCATGGCTTGTGTGAAGGTGCAAATAATTTTTTCTCAGAAGTTGCGCAAGCCAATTATTTTCACTTATCTGCACTTGTGTGGGGGTTAGGTAAGCAGAGTGAAAATTTCTTTCCTTTTTTTTATATTTTATTTTAAAATTTTAACTTTTGCAATTCTTTACCCGCAATCGAACCTAGAGAAGCCAAATAGCCGCGGTTCAAGTTAACGCTACGTAATGGTTAGACGAGGGGCTTGTGCCAACCAGACTACGTAATGGTGCAAAACTACCCTACCTAATCGGTAGTCTGTTAGGCGCAATTTATTATTACAGTCAAACCATGGTATACGGGACGGCCAAAATGTGGCCATTTCTGTTTGGTATAGCAAGGTTCCGGTATGAAATAATAATAGTGGTACATAGGCAAAAAGAACCTGTATTATGTACAGCTAGGTGGCAAAAGAAAACCAAACGCTACATAAAAGACCGCGAGCATGCAGCGCGCTTGGTTCAGATTCAATGCATCAAATCGCGCCTATCACGTCTTGGATAAATGGTCATACCACATGGTTATAAAATTATATGAAGTATACTGTACCAAAAAGGGGGATGTTATCGCACTGGTAGTGCTGTCGCATCGTGCCCTCATTGTTGATACTTTTAATGTCAGTTTGCAACTCGGATTTATTTCCGAATGCGCTAGACAACTTAATTTTGGTGGCATCCCGTAGGATCGAGTACGCATTGTGGAGTGTAAAATGTTTGCGACAGTGTTGTCCAGAATACCATTGAGTTAGTAAGTATTATACAGAATACCATTGACTTAGAAAGTATTGTTCAGAATACTATTGACTTAGTAAGTATTGTGGAGGCTAAAATATTCACTATTGTATTGTTGAGAATACTATTATGATATAGGTTTCTTAGTGATATTATATCTGGCCATATACTATATGCACTTCTTATCAAAGCAGTAGAATCCGGCACCGGGTTTCCGCTCACCACTAGGTTTCCGCTCAGGCCTTTTTTTACTTTTTTTTGCGGCTGATCGCACCTCAAATAAGGAAGCGAGGCAAGTATACTTGCGTAGAAAATTAACGTCCTCTTCATAGCGCTCGTACCCAATCCTCTAGACAACATAGAAGCGTTATATACAATGTAAGTGTCATATGTATAGGTATAGTGGTTGGGTACTAACAGCATTGGTATTATATAGATGGGGCACGTCAAAGTTAGAGAAGAAGCTGCTAAGGCTCGAGCAAAGCAGAAAGACACAATACAGAAGGCACTGAATGCAATTCAAGCTGGTACTATATAGCTCTGAGATGCTGAAAGTGCATTCATGATACCATACTCAACACTATGCGGAAGACAAAAGGGTGCAAAACCTCATTTTGTAGCTTATTTTGATTAATAGCTGTTGATACCTACAGATGAAAGTCTGTAGTACGATGGATACAGAATCTAGAGAATTGTAGTTTTCTGCCATGCATAGAGAATATTAGACAAGTAGCAGAATTAATTATTAGAGCTACTATTGGAGAGAACTGGATCACATAGTTTTTAAATTGACATGCAAAGCTAGCAACAAAATTAACTAGCCCTCTAGAGCAGAGTCAAATGGAGGCAGAGGATCTATGCATTGTTAGAGATCACTTTACTAAGATTAAACAAATCATAGCATACAAAGGGATTAAGCAATAAAATACATATAATATGAATGAAAAAGGATTTTTGATGGGATTGGCAGAACAATCTAAGGTAATATGTACATATTAAGGACAGAGGTTTAAAATGATGGATGATGGAAATCAAGAGCTACTTACTATAATAGAGTGTGTATTTGCAGATGGATAGGTATTATCTTCTCTTATTATATATAAAGGAGCTAATCACTATATGGGATAGTATAAGTTTACTAGTTAGGATACTGAGTCAAAGGTATTTCATTTTACATATTCTCCTAAAGAGTGGACAGATCGAGCATTAAGTTTGGATTGGGTGGAGAATATTTTTGATCTTTATACTCAGGATATTGGACAAGAAGAGTAGAGGATACTAATTCTTAATGAGTATTATTCTTATGTTATGATAGAGTTTATGGAGTATTGTGATGCATATTAGATTGCTCTATATTGTCTTCCTTCACACTCTATACATATCCTACAGCCTTTAGATATTGGTCTCTTTCGACCTTTACAATATTATTATCATGATAGTAAAGTAGTAGATAATTATATTCGACATGGGGTTTATGGTATTTACAAAGGCAACTTTCTTCCAATATACCTAGAAGCACGACAAGCTACTTATACATCATTATCTATTATAAAGGCATTTGAGACATGTGGGCTATATCTATTTAATTCTCGAGTTGTTCTGAATAAACTCCAGACTACATAATAAATGCTTCATACAGAAATCCTTCTAGCAGCTATTGTAGCTAACCTACCACCTCCAGTACCAAAGAACTCTAGTCAAATAACTTATTTAGTTTGCCAATAGAAGCTTCTGCTAGCAGAGGAAACTAATTTAGAAGCTCATAAGGATATTTTAAAGAACTTGGTAGATTAGCTATCATAATTTAGGATTGCTTGGGAACGAGATCAATAGTTGGTTCAACAAATATTTCAGCAGTAGTAAGTAGCCAACTCAAAAAATATAGGGTATGATGGGTGTTATCTAGGCAAGAAAGAGCTAAAGTTAGGACATGTACTTGATGGTCAGGCAATTGCAAGTCTTTATTAAGCACGAGAGGAGGTAGATTTGAAAAAGGCTATGAAAAAGGCTGTGCAGGAGACTGCCAAACACCAGTATGTACAGACCTCAAAATTATACAAGAGTATAGCTAAGACATCCTACCAGAGATATCCTACCAAACGCTCCAGAACTAAACTCCAAAAAGCAGACAGTCTAATTGACATTTCCAGTGACTCCTCAAGTTACTATAAGATTGAGAATGAGTCTGACGACAATCCTATCCTCACCATGGCAGCACTCCCTCTCCCCCCATATATACCTACCCCAGGCCCCTTAACCAACTCTAAGACACCCTACATCCAACGCCAGCTCTCTGGCATACCTCCACTATCTATTGGTGGTATCAGGCGGTCTCTTAGGTTCCATAAATAGTATCTGGCCTTATTTTATATATGTTATTTAAAATATATGCAAGTGAGTGGAACTCTGGTATTCAAGTTGAGCAGAAACCCAGTGTCAGATTTTATATTAAAAAATATATAACTGTATATTATATAATATGAGTGCTAGAGTAGTATCATATACTGTATAATGATTGACAACTACGTGATGATTGATAAGGACTCACCTACCATATGTAGTAATATTCCAATATTGCTATCAACAGATACAATATCGATGCAGTAAGGAAAATGAATATAGGTTAAAAATACTCGAAAAATCTAAATCTGTCATCCTCAGTCTACTCCGATCTACTCTGAACCCTCTATAGCACCTGAACCCTCAATAGCACATATAACCACCCCTTTAGGATAACCATCTACCCCACCCCCTCTACGCTTAGTGTGCACGTCGGCTCGAGTCGGCGCGAGTTCTGCTATCTTTTTACCTACTCAGAGGCCGACTTGGGCCAGTGCCTATCGTGTTCAAGCCGACTCCCGCCGACTCGCCGGCTAATCGGTGATCGACCGGCGCGTCGCCAAGGCTTAGTCAAACATGTTTGAAGTTGTTATTTGTTTCACTCCTCGTCACTTGTTCTTCTTATCACGGATTGCCTCTCCTGTCACGGATTGCCTCTCCTGTCACGGACTTGTTTATACCATTTCTCAACTTTCTACTCCTACCGCTTAATCTTACGTCTAATTTATCGCAGCTCCCATTATATCAGGTCTGTGTTTCTCATGTGACGTAGATTTCATTATATTGCTATCAGATCAATGTCCACACTCCATGAATTCTACCTATCCCAATTCTACAAACACATCAACCTAAAGTAACCGAGATATCCCCAATTAATATGAGCCGGAACATAATGTGAAAACTAACCCCTCCCATATTATATCTAAACAAAACAACCCTACCTCAATAATTACCCCTAATTAATCCCTCACATAACACTGAAAAAAAATCAACCTTTAACTCCAAAATACTCCTAATACCCCAAAAAATCCATCTGTACAATAACCATTCCTAACCTGCATTAAGCTTCCCGAAACTCAAGATTACCGAGCCCGCAGTAATAATTACCTACCATCCATGGCCCTACATAACATCAACCTACCTATACCTTATAGTTCCTACGCTGAGTAGGTCGCAACTTCTTCTGGAACCTGCTTGCCATTGACGGCGTAAGGCTTACTGATGGTGAGGCAGGGCGCTTCCGACTTCGATGTGGTGTTGAGGGGGATGGTGTTCCTGCAGCCTCACGCAAAAGACTTCGTTGGAATGAGTTTGACAACGCAGCCGTAGAACGTTCGGTGAAACTATGGCAGGGGCTCGTATTATCGGACCCTGAGGCTGCCATGTCATCCATCACTTCGCTCCCACCTACTTCCGTGTCACTATATGTGTCCGAATCCGAGTCCGCCTCTCCCTGAACGGCATCTAGATATTGTGGTACCATCTGGCGGAGGAAGTCCGTATCATATCTGAGAGCCTGTTTCTCCATCATCACCTGACTTTCATCCAGATCAGCCATGTCTTCTTCCACATGTGCTGGTGTACCTTGTGCCTCTGCAGCACTGTATTTCGCGTGGACGGCGTCCCAGGATTTAGTTAACATAAGCGCAGTTATCATCTGGTGGCCCATTCTGTTGCGTTGGTAAGGCAAAATATCCCGAGCACTGCTGAATATTCGCTCTACTGACACAGATGTGAGTGGAATACTCAATATGTCCCTCGCCATTCGTGCCAGCATAGGAAATTCACTAGCATGGACTTTCCACCAGGAGAGGGGGCATTTCCCATTCAGTGTTGTTACCGGAATCGCTAGGTATCTTTTGATTTCTGGGACATCCTCCGATTGGCCTGTTGTACGCTCTTGTAGTCGACGCATAATATAGGATTGTTCTCCATCATCGACTTGTACATTTTGAATCAGAGGTTCCGGCGCATACTTGGCGTAGTTATGATTGAAATAATCTTCGAACTGAACCCTAAGCGCACAATTTTGTAAGAATTATATTTTCTGTATGTCATGGATGGTCTCGTGTCACGGATGGTCTCGTTGTCACGGATGGTCTCATTGTCACCAAAAACATATAGGGAAGAATAGGGATGCGCTGACTAAATTCATACGTACTTGTAATACTCCGCGTATGATATTGAGTCACTGTTCGGCTGAGTCCCACTAGGATCTTGGACTGTCAGATTTCCCCAATCAAGGTATAAAGACAATTTCTTTGATGGATCAAGGATGGTAGCGAGGTTGTAGATCAGGGTTTGCTTTTCCGTCTTAGAATAATACTTCTGGAACACCTGCTGACACGCTTTCGTCGCCGACAGAAACCCTGGAGCCCAGCCAGGATTACCGGGAAGTTTTCATATATGTTTTCGCTGTTTATCAATGTGGTCGAAGATATCATTGTAGATGAAGAAAGCATTGTGGATGGTCGCATGCTGCCCTGTGGAGATCGCGTGAGTGTAATCCTACAAAGGCTTTAGGAAAATAGTAGCCTCGTGAACATGGGTCCACTCCTCTTGACTTAACCACAACTCGGAGTACTTGTTCTCCGTTGTCGCCAGCGCGATCCATTGCTCTATGTAGCACTGGAGCCTCAATGCTCGAGTAAGCATTTCAAATGTTGAGTTCTAGCGCGTTTTGACATCCTGGATAAGGCCCATGGGTTCTCGGGTGTCACTTTGGAGTTCCTTGAATTGTGCTAGGCGTTGTGGGCTAGCTACAATAGCCTTACAGAGCTCTCGAACCTGGATAAATGTTAGCAATAGGATTCCGTGATGCATATCGGCCTTCCGTGATATGCTGGCCAACAGTTGACTTACTTTACAAACAGATCGCGCGAATGTACCAGGGGCATAGTTCTGCAGTGCTCTGATGGAATACTCTATGGGAGGGGTGGACGATATAGTATCATCATTATCTGGGTTTGACTTCAGTTCTTTCATGAACTGATTGCTCACCAGAGCAATCACATGTGCAAGGCAGGGAAGTCGGTATTGCTCCGGGTCCCATTTCTTATACCGTAGTGCTCGGCTCAGAACCGATAACAAAGTCTGTTGCGATCACAGTTGTGCCGTAACCGATTCGTAAATGTTCGGTTACATAAGTCACGA
>ML121587.1:146512-257547 GCA_003788615.2 Terfezia boudieri ATCC MYA-4762 | reverse complement strand
GTTAAGGCACTATCTGTTGTATTAACCAATTGATAGTTAGCAGAGAGACTATAGAGTCTTGACTTTAATTCTGCATAAGATAGATTGTCTTTAGTTGATAGATTATCAACTGGATTTGGATGATGCTTGATGAGTGTTGATAGTAAGAAGTCTCATTTTGCTTCATCAAATCCTAAGAAGGTACGAAGAGCTTGTCGATAGGTATTGGCAGGGCCTGAGGCGCTTTGTTGATACAGGCGTTCCCATTCAGTTTCATAGGAATCAATGAATTCTTGAATTGGTTTTGTAGGATCATATTTGGAAGCAATAGTAGTGAAGTTATTCCATTGTTGAATGTAACTGAAGGCATTGTCGACGTAGTAGGTATCGTGTAGGTGCTTCCAAATGGCATGAGGAGTATTGTATTTGGCAACCTTTTTGAGTATTGGTTTACTTAAAACCTGCATCAAGATCAAAAGAGCAGATTGAGAAAGAGTTGTAAATGCATCTTTCTCTTTAACAGACGCATTTTCAGAGGGTTTCACGCTATTAATGACTATGGTAGAGGTTCCTAATCCACGGAATGCCATCTTCATAGTATCAGCCCAATCCTCATAGTTGGATTGACCAACTAAGGGATCAATATTATCGATTTTGACTGCAGCTTGACGAAAATCTTTGGGGATTTTGAAGGTAATAGGAGGAACTAGTGCTTGTTGTTGTTCGACCAGATTAAGGATATCTGGTGACTATGATTGAGCTATTGTAGATACGTTCAAGTGTTGTGGTTGAGGTTGAGCAATCCGGGCTCATAACCTGTTGAAATACAGGTATATGAGAATATACTGTAGACAACAGGCAGCAGGATTCAACCAAGTATCCAATAAAGGAGAAGAGGAAGAACGGATCTAATAGGCGTATTGAGAATGTTCTGGTAGAGCTATAGAGCATAGAATTGAGGAATATATATGTGAATGAGATTGAAGTATGAGCTGATGATCTTCTTAAGGTAGGAGGAATCCCCTCCTATATATATATGATTCTAGCAGACTATAGTGCCTGTCAGAATGTACTAAATGCATATACAATATGATTACAACATACTCAACAAGTTTGAGTTGTTGGTAATAATAAACTATAACAAAAAGTATAACTCAAAAATATAGTTTTACATATATTGTAAACACATGTAATAGAGCTAAAACAAAGTTAATAACTTAACTAACAATAATATTAAGGTTATGAAGAACATCTGAAAATACTTAATTTATGTAAGTATTTTAGTATATGATTTGACATGTAGTGGAATGTAATTAGGAATGACTAATATATGTTTATGTGATTTGTAGTGTAAGAGAGAGCGTTTGTAGAACGCATTTTTTAATAACTATTATAATAGGGGATACGAATATGGAATTACGGCTTCTAGTTTAATTCCAAGCTCTACTTCCACATCAACATCCTCTCGAGCTCCAAAACTCCATAAACCAGAGAACTTTGATAGTACTAGATCTAAGTTCACTAGATTTATGATCAAACTTTCATTAGTATTCTCATCTGACCCTACACGATATAATAATGAAGCTGTGAAAATCACCTATGCAGCATCTTACTTAACAGGGTCTGCAGCTGACTAGTTTGAGCATCATCTTGATCGAACTACTGGATTGATCGACTTTGATTCATATGAAGCATTCGCAACAGCATTAAAGAATGCATACGATGACCCTGATGCCCGTGCTACTGCAGAACGAAAACTCCTTGCTCTCAAGCAAGGAAATAAAGACTGCTCTACTTACCATGCCGAATTCGTGACATATACTGCTGCCCTCAGTCTTGACCACCGAACCAAAATCTCCTTCTTCACGAATGGAGCAAACCAAGCACTTAGGATCACCCTCTCCTATCAAGCTACACCTCCTAAAGACTTGGATGAATTTGTCCAACTTTGCATTAAGTTGGATAATAGGGCTAAGATGTTGAACTAGAACCCTTCTAAGACTACAGGCTCTAGTCACCAAACTCTCGCTTCCGCCTCCCAACCTTCTGTTCCTTCTACTTCAGTTGGAACTACTCCTGGACCAATAGACCTCTCAGCTTCTTGAAAAAGAGGTCCCCTTACTGATGATATCCGTAAGCATCGTCATGAAAATGGACTCTGCATGTATTGTGGAAATGCGGGTCATTGGGCTACAAACTGCCCTATTTCTGCCAAGAACAAAAAACTAGCTACTGCTAGCACTGCCCCACCCCCTCTCGATACTACTACTACTTTCAGACCTCAGACCCTCTTCAAGGTTCCAAAAAACTAGAGCACTCTTTAAATAACGATGGCAGTTCAAAGAGCGCCAGGATGCATCCTAGTGTTATCCCTCATGATCTTGTTTCTTTTGTTAGTTCTAACTCATTTTCTGCTTTGGAGGAAATTCATCTCGAAGGAACTGGATATGTTTTACCTGTAGTTTCTCGCAAGTCTTGTCAACGACTTGCTCATTAACGTCGTCTTACTTCTGCTTTAGTTATCTCTGCCCTTTCTGTTATTTATGATTTGGGGTCTGATGATCCACTTATTTTACCATGCCTTATCAATGAAAACCTTTCTGGAACCTGTATGGTAGACTCAGGAGCTAGCTCCCAGTTTATCAATCTTGATTATGCCTTGAACCTGAACTTGCCTCTTGACTTGAAACCTGAGCCTGAGGACCTTGTACTCGCAGATGGAAAACGTTCTCTTGTAGGACAAATAACCTATATGTGTACCATGAAGCTAACTGTAGACCAATATATGGAAGAACTTACCTTCCATGTAACTAAGCTAGCTGGTTGGAATATGATTATTGGAAAATCATGGCTCAAACGTCATAACCCTACAATCAACTGGACTCACAATACTATTGCCTTTGCCTCTGGATATTGTCATGCATACTGTCTCCCTATACGAAAATCAAAAAATACAACAGAAACCTCCGAAAACCTCCGAATCTTGATTATCTTACGGGCTGCCTTTCAAATAGCTATTAAGGCTCCTGAAGCCAAATTATGTATTGCAGCTATATATGCCTCCCCAAAAGACTATGACGATAATAGTGAGTCTGCTGCCAAGCTTATACCTGCTGAATATCATGAATACCTATCTCTTTTCTCTGAAAAAGAAGCTCGAATCTTGCCCCCTCACCGTTATGTTGACTACGCAATTCCCTTACAAGATGGAGCTAAACCTCTATTCGGTCGAATGTACTCCATGTCCGATGCTGAACTAAAGGAAGTGAGGAAATGGATTGATGAAAATCTCTCCAAATCCTTTATTCGAGCAAGCTCGTCATCAGCTGCCTCCCCAATCCTTTTTGTAAAAAAAAAGGATAGTTCCCTCCGCCTCTATGTTGACTACCGTGCTTTGAACGATATTACGATCAAGGATCGTAACCCTCTACCTAGAATTGAAGAAACTCTGAACCAAATTCGAGGTTGTATATATTTTACTCGACTTGATCTCCGTGCTTGCTTTAATCAAATTCGAATCAAGGAAGGTGATGAGTAGAAAACAGCCTTCAGAACTCATTACGGATTATTTGAGTTCCTTGTAATGCCTTTCGGGTTAATCAACGCACCTGCAACTGCCCAAAGGTTTATGAACGACACTCTACGAGAATACCTTGATATGTTTTGTGTCTGCTATATTGATGATATCTTGATCTACTCGAAAACTTGGAAAGAACACAAAGAACAAGTTCGAAAAGTCCTACAAAAGCTGAAAGAGGCTGGGCTATTCATTAAACCCGAAAAATGCGAATTCTCTATTAATAAGACTATGTTTCTTGGTTTTATTATGTCTGAACATGGCCTCAAAATAGACCCTGAAAAAGTTAACGCAGTCCTTAATTGAGAAATCCCAAAATCCGTTAGGGACATATAATGCTTCCTTGGATTCGCTAACTTCTATCGACAGTTCATTAATAAATATTCTTACTTATGTCAACCCCTCTTCAACCTACTCTGGAAAGATATACCTTTTCTCTGGAATTCATCATGTAAGGAAGTCTTTGAACTCCTCAAACAGGCCTTTACTTCCGCCCCCATACTCCGACACTTCAATCTGGACCTCAAAACTATTATCGAGACAGATGCTTCAGATTATGTTACTTCGGGGATTCTCTCCCAAAAATATTTAGAGAATGGGAAACTCGTTCTTCATCCAGTTGCATTTATCTCCGAAAAAATGTCACCAGCTGAATGTAACTATGGAATCGGTGATAAGGAACTTCTTGCCATTATTTTAGCTCTTGAAAAATGGCATATATATCTGTACCAACTCCCACGACCTTTCACGATAATCACGGACCACTATAACCTCCAGACCTTTACAACTAAGGCACTCCTCTCTTGCCGACAAGCTAGATGGGCTCAAGAATTAGCCCAATATGACTTTAAGATTATTTTTCGACCAGGAAACCAGAATACTAAGGCTGATGCATTGACTAGACAATCTGAAGATCTTCCTGAAAAAGGGGATGAACATAGCCGTCCTATGCAAGCTTTAATACCCCCTGAAAGATTCTCTCTTTCTGCTACTTCTATCATTAATAATGAGGATATTCGAGTTGCCTTGAAAGCTAATAAACTTGCTCTCAAAATAATTCATACTCTCGAAACTAATATCCAGAAACATGCACTAGTCCCCTTATCAGAATGTAAAATTTCTGATGGACTTATCTTGGTTAATGATCTTGTTTATGTTCCTAACTCCCCCGAAATTAACCTCCGCATCCTTCGAAACTGCCATGATCATCCTGCTGCAGGACACCCTAGTCGAGCAGCTACATACGAACTTGTATCACGAGATTATTGGTGGCCAAAAATGTACCAAACTATTGTACAATACCTCTGAAATTATGATATATGTATCAGAATTAAACCCGCCTGCCATGCCCCTTATGGTCTTCTAAAACCCCTTCAAGTACCATTTAAAAAATTGTCATTTGTTTCTCTCGACCTTATTACAGGGCTCCCTACCTCTAATGGATTTGATGCTTTACTCGTAGTAGTTGATCGACTCTCAAAAATGACTTACTATATCCCAACAACAATAGATATCAACTCCAAGTAAATTGCAAAGCTTTTCTTTGACAATATATTCTGTCTCCATAGAATTCCTGACTCTATTGTCTCCGATCGAGGTACCTAATTTGTTTCTGAATTTACCTACTCCCTCATGTCTCTAGTAGAAATTCAATAAAAGGTTTCTACTGCCTTCCACCCCCAAACAGATGGCTAAACCGAAAGGATCAATGCAATTGCAGAACAATATTTAGGTGCCTACTGCAATTACCAACAAGATAACTAGTCTGAACTAATCACGATGGCAGAATTCTCATATAATAATACCCTCTCTGCTACCCTTGAAATTACGCCATTCTAAGGTATGTATGGAGAAAATCCCCGCTACCAGATTAATCCAAACCCTGCAAAGAAACTTCCAGCATCTTCTGTCATCAAGGATTATGCCGATTGCCTCTCAGAACTCGATGTCCACCTTAGATCTGAAATGATTTGGGCCCAAGCAACTTATTCCGAACAAGCCAATAAATCTCGAATCCCCCCTCCTAAGCTAGAAATCGGCAATGAAGTATGGCTACTACACTGACATATCAAAACAACTCGTCCCTCTACTAAGCTAGATTTTAAAAAGCTTGGTAAATTTCGAATCATCCAGAAGATCTCCTCCTAGGCTTATAAGCTCGACCTTCCTCCTTCTATGAAAATTCACCCCGTCTTCCATATCTCTCTCCTCAAACTTGCATCAACTGACCCCTTACCCGGGCAAATTCAATTGCCACCTCCTCCAATTATTATTGAAGACGAACCTGAGTGGGAAATTGACGAGATTGTTGACTCTCGTTTCCGTGGACGTACGCTTGAATACCTTGCTCGCTAGATAGGATATGACAAGCTTACTTGGGAACCTGCTGACCTGTTTTTAAATGCACCTAGCACTGTGAAAAAATTCCATGCTTCATACCCATCTAAACCTCGACCCTGCACTCTACCAAAATGAATGGACTTGGAACTCATTACAATCCCTTTATTATCCCAGATGATGAAGAACTCGACCATGACTCACAGGAGCTCGTCCTCAGAGGAGGGCCTACTGTTACCAACCAACCCTTGCCCATGTCTCAAGAACCTCTGGCCTCTGTTTTGTATTGGCAACCTATGCACTTGCCGACTCATATATACTTGCAGCTCAACATGATCCTGACTCAGTATGAGTTTACCATGCTATTACTGGCCCTTTGGTTGCTATTCCAATTCCAGTAACTCGAACCCTGATCCCAGCCCTGACCTACATGACAGCCGACCGCATCCCAAAAGTCCAGATTCAATTTAGGTACTCGCTTATTCGGGAATCTACTAGAACCTCCTAGTAGATTCATATTGTGAGGAATAGAATATTTTGTCGGAACTCTATGGTTTTCTAGTTCATGGACGAATCTTCTAGTTCATTCTTTATGTTTTGTAACCTAGGATTTCTAACGAGAATTATGAGTCTTGAATAATATTGGATTCCTATAAAAGGAACCAGTTTCTCCTGTCTATTCCCCTTCTCTCCTCTGCTTTATGCAACAACTTGTTTACTCTACTATACCTAGTTGTTCATAATATATCCACCTTCTATCTCTCGAGCGTAGCTCAGACTTTCACATCCCTAATCTTGACCTTGTTTATGCCTACTCATTTGACTTTGGTCTCGTCCAAGTCCCCTCTGATCTCCGAACACGTATACCTGCTCAATCTTGTCAATCCCGCTCTTCTCCAGTACTTGAACCTTTACTACCTCCCACTTAATCCTAGGATCCCGAACTACTCGCAATCTACCTCACATCCTCACAAGTCCCGCCCTTCGTACTATTGGTAGTTCGGATTAGGGTTCATTACATATTAACATGAATTCCTTCAGCCCATGTCTAACGATTGGTGCATGCCCTTTTTACAGCTAGTCTTTTAAAACAGCTAGTAGGCTCACGATTCATTTGGAAACAAAATACCCTAATGTGCGACCATCCTAATGAAAACGAGCAAACACAAACACATATGATAGTCATTTGGATATAATACAACCATCAACGGACATAGCAAAACCTTATAGTGGTGCATGCCCCTTTTGCAATCAGGCTTTCAAATCAGCTGGTACCCTTACAAATTATTTGGTGAAACAACATCCCAAACTCTTACATTTCCAGAAACAAGTGAAGACTAGCATAAGCAATGAACAATGGGATGTAGAAGGGCAACCAATGGACACAACATGGTCAACTAATGATAACAACTTTGAGGATAACTTGAGACGCCTCTTCTCGGACCTTCCTGACTTTATACTCCAAAATCAGACCAAGTCACCAGAAGAACAGCGAGAAGAAATTATCTATGATTACACTAATAATTCAGATACGGAGGATCAACAGACCGATACAGTCAATCCCACAGCAGACACTATATGTTTTCCTGCAGACTGTGAAGAAGGCAAAGTTATTTCAGTATACCCCTCAATTGTATAAAGGCAACCAATGTACAATTTCTTTCAACCCTTTTAAGATGCCCTAGATTTCAAACTTGCAAGATTTCTATATGAAGCACGTATACCAAAGGCTTAGATCGATGCATTCTTCAAGGATGGCTTCCTTGTGTGAAATCTAGATATGCAAAGGTTTACAATGGATGCCAGTTCCAGGTTTTCATTCTAATCCACTTCCACCTTATATCAGAAGATTGACCAAATAATCACTAATCCACCATGGAAAAATAGGTTCGTAGACTTCAATCTGGCAAAAAATACAGAGTTCTAGTACTAGAACATTTTAGCATCATTAAAGTACTTGCTGCGTCAAAAATCCTTTGCAGCACACATGTGCTGGGCCTTGGTCAGGCACTTTGACAGACATTAGGAGAGGGTTTATACAGAGATGAATACTATATTATGGTGGTGGGATATACAGGTATGCAATTGCCCCATTGGTGATATCTAGGTACTACATTTAGCAGTGATTTGGTTGTTGACTTCAGATCATAGATAATACTCCCAGTGGGTGCTACATTGGTTCCTGTACTCTTTGCATCCGATGCCACCCACCTGATAAATCTTTTTGATGATGGCAAGGTATGGCCCATATATATGACCATTGGCAACATCAAGTCTACAGTTCGGAATAAACTAACATCTCATGCCTGGATACTGGTTGCCCTACTACCTCATAGTCCCAAGTGAGTGAAAAAAGTCCCTAAGTAGTCAGAGGAGAAACAGGAGCAAGAGGCTATTCAGGTTTTGCATGATCTACTTAGGTTTATCTTGCATCTATTATCGGACGCTGTACGGGATAGGCAGAAAATAAAGTGTGCTGACAGGTAATTAGAGAATGCCATTTCCAAGTTGCTGGCTAGCTTACAGACTATATGGAAAATGCAATAATACATAGGATTTACGCAACCAGGTATCCGATATGTGAATGTCCTCAGGACCAACTAGGCTAGTTTCAGGAATATCTTATGCGCAATGCTGAAAAATATTGGGAATGGGTTGACAAATCGGATGCTACAAGTCTTCATGACAAGGGAGTGAAAGCTGTCAAAAATGCACTATGGACTCTGCAAGGTGTGGTCCCCCAAGAAGTCATTCAATCAGATATCTTTCATACTATGCTGTTGGGAAACCTGCAATATTCGATAGAATGGGTTAAAGGTTTTTTGGAAAGCAATAATAGACTCTCCGCATTCGATAATATCTAGAGTTCGCTACCTCCTTACCCTGGCAATCATATTCCGCGAAGATCATATAGGCTTTTGAGTCAACTCTCTGGCAAGGAAATATGATCAATTCTAAGAGTAATCTTGGGGGTTTTCACAGCTTCTCTACACTATAAGACGGATACACCGCATCCCACAGGTGCCTAAGAGCGATATTTCAAGAAAGCAATCACTTGTATATGGTACTTGACTGATTTTGCACTCCTCTCCAGATATCGAAGTCATACTGATAGTACTATAGAATATATATGGAAATATTTAAAATGCTTCCATGCTACAAAGGATGTTTTTTTATGATATCAAGCTAGCAAAGCAGCAAAGGCCAGAGCGGATGAGGTGTCTAAACAGCTAATAGAATAGAATTGGAGTCGCAACCTTGAGCTGGATTCAAACAGACGCACAGCAGCGCAAAAGGCTCATCGTGTGGCAGAAGATAAGGAGGAATGTGCATACTTAGTGAATCAGGTTTTGGTAGAGGATTCACACTTTAATTTTCTAAAAATCTATCTAATAATGCACTAGGCTTACCAAATCTCCCACTACGGTACCTTGCCCCAATTTTCAACTGAGATTTATGAGACTTTGCATAAGAAATTGTAGAACATATACTGTCAGAGTAATCATAATGACAGTATCCCACAAGTAATCAAGGGTTATAGCCGATATCATAACTTCACCATGAGGGAATTAGAAATGGCCGCATGGGTAGAGGAGAGTGCAGCAATTTACAGGAGGTTAAAAGATGTCATGCGTCCATAATGAAGAGGTATAAAGCTAATTGTAGAAGGTCAAAAGCAAATTTTTATGACACTACAAGGCAAGTATTAGGTCAAGATAATGAAGAATCTGTTAGGTATAGTGGATGAGTTCTTGATTCTAGACATTGGGAAGTATTTACATCAGTTTTTTGAAAACAATATGTGTACAATGGCAGATTACCCACCATCAAATACAAAGGGGATTTTGTTGAATACAGAAGTGCAAGGATACAATATGGTTGAAATTCTAGTACCAGATCAGGATGTGAATGACAATAACTGTTATCAACTGCAGCATGTACGTGCAACAGGTGGGAGAAGTTGGCATGGAAAGGAGGCACGGAACGATGTGGTTTGGGTACGTATTGAGTCCATAAGACTATGGCCAGTATCTGTTACAGAAACTAGGAAGGGTTATAATAGTCGGATGGTAGGGTTTTTGAATGCATTATTTACAGTGCAGGGAACTAACAATGAGTGGTATAAATTGGCACATGTTACGCTGCTAGACTGGGTAGGGAATCCGATACTACACGGCCCAGAAGGGATGTCCTACATCTAGGAATTTAAACGAGGTGGAGGGCAGACAATTGCATAGTTGCATTCAATTGAGGGAGCTACACATTTGATACTAGTGAAGCCAGAATGGAAGTAGATAGTAAATAAGAGAGTAGATTACAATATATGGAATGAGATGAATGACAGCTAGAGTAGATATTTGTATATAGATTTGGCTAGAGAATGGAATGTGTAAAATAGAATACAACGTATATGCAACCAGCCAGACAGGCATGAGTACTTGGTAAATAGCAGGTACAATATTATAAGCAGACAGAAAGGGTGTACGTTGGCAATAAGGATCGAGTATTTCAAGAGGAAATTTGACGTGAGTTAGAAGAAAATGGATATGACGGGGTTGCCAATGCCAAAAAGAGGAATGAGAACTAGTTGGTATTGCCAACGCAGGCAACATACATAAGACAAAATTACATTGCAATGTCAGGTGAAGCATTGTAACGTAAGAAAATATTTGCTGATGTCATCTGTTCAACAAAATCCAAATCGAAAATCATAGCTTCTGTACCAGTATCGACCAAAGCATTAATAGAAAAATTATGTTTGTTTCTTCCATACATCTAAGATAAGTTAACCAGAATAAGAAATTTCAATCCTTCTCACTTCAATACCTTAGCTATAGATTTTCCTGCCAAAGAGATATCCTTAATTCCATCTAATGAAATATCCAGTACTACTACCTTTCATGGTCTTTTTTTGAGAGTACTAATAAGAGGAGCCACTTCATCATTAGTTTTTCTTTTTGTCCCTTTTTTTGCCTTTTTATTTGATAAAGAAAGAGAAGAAAAAGTAAAAGAAGATAAATTATAAGAAACAGAACTAATCAAAATAGGATCAATATCCATAGGTTCTCTCTCATATTCCTCCTTCTAACTACTAATAGAAATACTTTTCTTAACCATGCAAATAGAAAACCAATCCTGCGAGACTATCTGACCCGACATACTAGATAGCCCACACTCCTAACAATCTCAGTTTTTCCCATAATCCAACTCATTCTTACTAATAATATACCTAAACTGAACCTCAAGTGGTACTATCACAGCTACTCCTACAGATACTATCACTACTTTCTTGGTTTCCACCTTTACCTTACCCTTTCCTTTATTCTCTACCAATAGTTTCTACCCTATAGTGCAATCTTTTATCATATGCTCTTTATTTCCACATTTGATATACTAACCATCCTTCATCCGAGCCTGGCACATAGAATAAGTGAACTTATCTTTGCCCGGTTCTTTATCTTTCTTAGTAGAGGAAGTATTGAACTATGTTTTTGGCTTTGTATCATACTTCTTAGTCTTCTATTTTGGCTTGGTAATCTGATCCTTGAGATTATCAAATTTCTTCTCAGTAGTCTTAGGGGTCCGGGTTATATCCTTCATTATCCTAGCCATTTGCTCCTTTAACCTATATAGGTTTTGCACATGTTAGGATTAAATTATCAATATTATGGATAGCAACAAGAATTTACTACAACATTACAGTAGCCATAGTGATATTAAAATTACTAAATAGAGACATATCTAATATAAAGATTATTTATAGCAATATTTGGTTAAAAAACATCAGAGATAATATAGACAACATATCCAAAAAATACTTAGTAGAAGTATACACAAAATGGAAGTTATTATTTAGAGAAATATTCTGGTCGATTACAGAATTGAAACCTTTAGTTTGTGAGAATTTTCTTCAATATAATATACTTATTCCATATAATATATTATGTATACTGTACCAACTAGACTAGTGCACACTGACATTACTAGAGTATACTATAGAATTACCAATATACTATAATATTCCTACTCTTACTATAATGTTAGTTGGTTAGAAGTTAATAGTACTATTAATTTGGATCAGTTTTACCCCCTAAGTTTCACTCGATCTCGAAGCATAATTATTGAAGTAAATCCCAGGTGACCTTTAAGAAGTAATTCCTTAATATCCAATTCAAGTACATGGTGACTAACAAGAACTACCTAAGTATCACAGAATTAAAGCATACCTGCAAGACTCAAATAACTGCGATGGAAGGAAAGTAATGATAGGAAACAAGCATGATATAACATGTTCATGATACTTTGCTGCATGCAGAAAAGAACAAGACCTATAGTACTATGAACAAGAGGTATCATGAAATTACTCGTAGTGAAGTTTGAGCTTCTTGTTATGTATAAAATATAATAGACCCGGTTTCCACTCAATTTGCCTTCGTTCATCGCTCAGAGTGTAGATATATGCTATCCCGGAACGGCCCGGCAATCTCGCAACGGCCCAGTCCATACCGGTATGGACTGAATCCCGGAACGGACCAGAACATATATGCGAGAAATCCATGCTTTCGTGCGTTATCTATATATGCGAGAAATCCATGCTTCCGTGCCTTAGCTATATATGCGAGAAATCCATGCTTCCGTGCCTTATCTATATATGCGAGAAATCCATGCTTTCGTGCCTTATACATATATATTCGAGAAATCCATGCTTTCGCGGGTTATACATATGTATGTATAAGGCGCGAAAGCATGGATTTCTCCCATATATATGTATAAGCCGCGATTATATGTGGCCAAGGCCGATTTCCAAGACTGAAGATATGAAGCAATGAGATAACGGTTGGTGCCTGGTGGCGTCAGGATTGGGTTACGACGTACCTGGACGTTCTATAAGAGGCTTGTCCTAACCAGACTAGCCTTTTTGCTAGTTTGGCTTGCACCTTCTTGCCCTAGTCTATTTATTACTAAAGTGCTATCTACTTCATACGTTGCTCCTTCGCGACGGGAAAGCATACAGGAAACGATACAGGAAAGCATGTCAACTCCTCCCAACATCGAGGTCATATGCCTCTCATCTGATGACATTCTGCCATCATCCCCCTCTGCATCTATTCTGCCTGCACATCAAGGTGCTGTTCTTATTCACCCTACTGACAATACAACAAGCAGAAATAGGAAAGGGAAGGAAATCTGGAGACATCGGTATGAATGGTTGTGCATCACGACGCCCATTTATTGTAGCTAACCTCTAATACGCTTAGGTTCCCTCCTCCAGAGCAAGAATTTTTTCAAGATGTTGACCTCTACGTGCATAGCGGTGCGGATAAGGCTCCATTGCGGGTTATGCGAACGGAGATTACCGATTCCTTGCGAATAGGAGAAGATCCTCTTTTAAGCTGGGGCAGCCACTCGCAAAATGTAAGACTTTGAGAGACTGCTTAGCTTTTCTTGCTTTGGTATGCTGATAGCTGATCCCCTAAAACGAGTCGTTGGCAGATCGAGGAAGACGACGAGGTGATTGTTATTGATGACAAACCTGCCAAACCTCCTGGTCGGTTCGTGCCATCTCCTGTCGGTGTGCTCACCGCTCAGGATGGTGGGTTCAGTGCCACGACAGCTTCAATCCTTGCGAATATCTTGGTGTCGAAAACAACCTCAGAGGATGAGCTCGATGAGCTAGATAGGGGTTTTAGACCAGAAGACTGCAGCCAGACATCTAATGCACCTAACTTTAGACATACCAAGCCCTCGTCAAAGAAAAGGCGATGCACTGGGGGTGACTGGGACGGTATCCAGGATTTAGACGGCACTTTTGATACAAAGGTAAAGAAAACGCGGATCACTAAAGACGCCGAAGAAATGCATATGCCACCAGGCTCAGCGCCGAGGAGGAAAGGAAATAGATTGACAGAAGATGAGCAGGAAAAACGAACAGAAGAAAAGGCTCGTAAAGCTGTACAGAAACAGGCAGAAAAGGAGACGAAGAAGGTGGAGAAAGAGGCGAAGGCACTGAAAAAACAGAAAGAGGTGGAACTTAATTCTATCAATAAGCTCAAAGCTTCCAAAAAGGACTCCGTCAAGGAGATCATTGTCGATATATCGGAAGCTTTTGCACAGTCGCCATCGGGTCAACAACTACTTAGGTTTCTTGAGACGCAAGAGTGCGAAAGGACGGTCGATTGGAATCCTCCACTGCCAAATGTCATTAAATGGAGGAGGAAAGTTGTGGCGGATTGGAATGAAGAACTTGGGTACTTTATTCCCATTCCAGAAACGATAAGGGAAGAAAAACATGTCTTGGTTGTCGTCAAGGCAGATGATTTCGTCAATTTGGCCCTGGGGGAAACGGGCCTTGATGACCATGTGAACAAGATTAAAGCATTGTTGGGAAGAGGCGGAGTCAAACCGATATATGTGATTGAGGGATTGACAGCGCTGTTACGGAAAAGCCGAAACGCGAAGAATAGAAATTTTCAAGGGGCCGTGAGACACGCAATTGGAGCGTCGGCTGATGAGGATAACAATGGGAATTCTTGCTCAGTAGCGAGTCGAGCTAGGAAGGGGCCTAAAGTCATTGATGAGAATATGGTGGAAGACGCATTACTGAGCCTACAGATTACACATGGTTGTTTGGTACATCATACTGTTTCAATGCAGGAGACTTCAGAGTGGATTAGTGTATTCACTGGCGATATCAGCACAATTCCGTATAAGTGTGTTATCCTCCGTCATCTTGACCCTGGAATCCGCTAATTGAACATTGTATGATCTAGGCTGACCAGGACGAACCACGACACATCGTTTTGTGCCGATGTCGGGCAAGTTAGGACAGGAAATGATGTTGAGGATACCTATTTCAAGATGCTACAAGAGATTACGCGGGTAACGGCGGGAGTAGCGAATGGAATTATCGGCGAATACAAAAGTGTACGAGAATTGATGAACGCATGTAGAGATGAAGGTGAACTTGTTATTGCGAACCTCGAGGTTGGTTGTTCTCTCAGAACTACGAAGCTAGACGTGTATGCTAAATACAGCAAAGATAATGGCAAGCAAAACCGGTATATCAAGTGGGAGAAAAATTGGCCAGGCAACCTCAAAGAGGCTCCACCAAATTTTTACAGGGCAAAACCCAGATTCTGCGGACTTAGAGCATGGATGCCGCATGCCACAGGGGTTTGAGACAGACGAGTCAACGTGCACAGCCGATCGGTTCTGTTGCTGAGGCAACGAGATGTCTGCGAGCAAAACGCTGTTAGAGGCAGTGCCGTTACATGATAAGCCGAGATTTAAAGTTGATACATCGATAACGCGTCCATTGTTTTTTCTCTCCTGCTGTGTTTTCTAGTCGCATTTGCCGCGCACTTGTAGTTGCTGCGCGTTAGCCTCATATCTCTCCTGCTCTTTTCTTCGTAGTTGTGCTCCCACAACATTCACAGTAATGGTTCGCCAGCGTGTCTACTGAACCTTGCCTTCTTATCGCCGTGAACCCCCCCCCACCCCCCTAACATACACACACGAAACCCAATTCGAGACTGCCCACTCATCCCCAATTTGCCTTTGCTCGATAACGAACGAAGCTTCGAATAGCTCTTGTCCAATCTCAGGTGCCGACATGGCGGCAGCCACCAGCCCCGGCTGGCTCGATTCGCTCTCAGAAGAATGGGTATCAGAACCCCGCGACCCCAACTCGTCTCCATTGTCGAATAAGACAGGCGAATCAGTGCAGGTACATGGGGTGTCAACAACAGATGCAAATACATCTAGACCCGAACAAAACCAGGGACAAGCTTCACCGGCAGATGAGCTACCTTCGACAATGTATGTACCATGTGGCTGAAAGATTTGCTTCACTTGCATGATAGGTGGGTAGGGTTGGCTTACTGACGCAATCACAACATTGTAGGAGGGTCACAAAGGACACTGGGCGGGAGACGCCTGATCGGAAGTGGAAAATAGACGACATAACTACAGGTCAGTCAGGGCCGGTTAAAGATTTGTTCACTCCAATGGGCCTAGAGAACATATTCCATCCCCCAACAGCGTCGCCAGCACGACTACAATACATCCAGCTTCCACCCCCAGGTACACCACCAAGGCACCAATTCGCTGGAGCCAGAGGAAGCATGATTCCTTTGCCTACGTCTATAATGGTCTCTACGCCACCCCAAGTCCCTTCTCCACCGAGGGCATCTAACCCGAAGGCATCCCCATCAAGACCACAAACAATAACATCGCAAATCTCAACACCAAAGCGTCTCTTATCCGAGGTGCCCTACACTTCTAATACACCTATAACATCTCCTGTACATTTCCCTGACCCAGGGTCTGCTTCTCAATACACAGGCGACAGCATAGAAAACTCCAGCGGATTCAAACCAGAGGCGAAATCCACGCTGAGGGAGGTCAAAGTGAGTGCGCCAGTAAAGCTGCCCGAACAAATTCAAAGCCGGATGGGGATGGGTAAAAGAAAGGTCTACACAACTGAAGATGCACTGTATCAATTCGAAGACGGTACTGGAGGAGGATTGAAAGAAAATCAAAGATCAGAAATGCAAGGTAGCTCTGAGGGCGAGCGAAGAGACAGCAAGGGTAATCATGATGAGGAATCGGGGCTTGAATCCCACCATGAGGGGGAAGGGAGGAATGAGCTTACGGGTGATGTTGGGCCCACACAAGGTGTCATTAGTCATACTGGCCCTGGGTCTCAGGCATCCTCTCATACCACTAGTGAATATCCATCATCCCCGCCTTGGTCAACCCGTTTTTCGCAGCAATTTGAGCATTCCCTGGCTGTTGTTAATGCTAGCAGTAGCCCTATGCATGAGGGACAGGAGGGTGGAGAAAGTGATGATGAGGAGGGTATTCTTCCGCCTAATGAACTAAATGCTGAACTTGCACGAAGTCGTGAAAGACAGAAGATTTTAGAACCAAGGCTCCTACCGGAACCTTCAGCACCCCATATGAGCCCTGGAGGAAAACAAAGAGCTCTGCCTCAAGTGATCTCCTCGCTTGATGACCCATTCTCATCACACGCACTTGTCTACCCACGGCTCTCAAATTTCCCAAGGACGCCATCTCCTAAGAAGTACGACCCCCCTGGACCTGGCCCTGCTAGTGGAAGTCCATTAAAGCTCTTTGCCGGAACGTATGACACATTCACAAAAGAAAGATTGGTGCGCAGGATGAGTCAGCTGGAGGGGAAATCGATTTCTAGCACGGATGATAGCAAAGCAATGTCAGAACCAAACTCTGACCAACTTTATGGATCAAACCCAGAGATTAGTGTAATTGATCCTCCAGGTACTCCTCTCATTCATGAACGCCCTTTTCAAGTTGCAGAGAATTCCCAAATTTGTCTTCGCCGTCCTCGCCAGAGGGCGGGCTCTTCTTCTTCTCTACCAAATGATGGCATACATGGTCCCAAATCTCCGCTCAAAGAGCGAACTCCGAAGCGGATGCGCAGGAGTTGGAGCGGAAATAGGCCTAGCTCACTACTGACGCAAGAGCAAAAAGTGGGGGCAGATGACGATAGTCAAAAGTCATTAGAAGAGACAAGTATAAAGTCTCCTCACCCTCGCCGATCCTCAGCTCCATCGCCATCGCCCCGCCCCCGAGGCTCTTTGTCAAGTAACAATTCTGCTGCTGGATCTGGGAGCTCCCCTGGGAATCGAAACGATTCTGTGGAAGGTACGAAGCAGGAGATTATGCAAAGCCCATCAAACGGTGGCGGTAGTATCGTATTTGGTGGTAGTGGTGAGGGAAGCTTGATGGGAATGGAGTTTCAAGGGCTTGGTATTGGCCACGATATGAACAATAAGAACAGGAAAGGTAGCGTCACCACTCAAGATTTCCTTGCCCAGGCGGAAGAGGTAATGCTGCGGATAAGGGCGATGACAGCCGCCAATGGGGAGCAGAACTGGTTTAGCGAGGGGACAACTGGCTTAGAAAGTTTCCTAAGTGGCGGCGAGCTGAGTCTGAGTGCAGAAGAGTTTAGCCTCGTAAGAGAGAAATTACTGAACCTCAGCATGATTTCTGCACGCAAGCATGGGGCTCCAGCTCAGCACCCTAATACGATGCAAACACGATCTAGTGCATCAGCTTTACCTGAGCAAAAGAGGAAAGCTAGTGAGCACGAAATTGTCGATGACGGCGGGGTAGATAGTCGTTATGGTACCACTCGACGGTATCCTACTAATTCTAGTAACCAACAGTATGTCATTGATGCCCTATGTGCTGCAGTGCATAAGATTGACCTGAAAAATATCACCCTGCACTCCAAAACGACCAACGCTTCACAAGATGTTGATAAACATGGCTCTCCATGGAAAAGCCGGGTGGCATCAGCAGAATCCAATTCTTGTAGATCGGATATATGCAGCATCCATCCTACTCAGATAGAGCATCTTATTCCAAATAGTATTGGATCTATGTCTTTCGACCCCGTGCAGAAGGCGTGGGTGAAAAGCAAAGCAAAAGATAGCCTGACTCCTTCCTACAGTGAGGGAAAACCTGAAGGCAGTGCCAAGTCCCAGGATAGTAAAATAGGGCGAGGGCGGCAAGTAGTTGATGAGACGGATGAGGATGTGTTTCGTGGAATTCCGGATCTGTCAGTGGATGAAGAATTGGAAGCAAGAGTATTAATTGAGGCTTCAAGGATGCAGCAGATGATCAGCGAATTGGAAGAATATGTTATAGCCAATTCTGACAATGAAGCCGAGTATGAGTACACATCGACGAAGGTTGTGAGAAGGATTGAGCGGGAAGAAGTACGCCGAGAAATTCGGGAGAAGCGGGTTATAGAAGGCCAAGTGGATGAGGAAGATATTACCGAGGAGTCTCAGGAATGGGACCATACACGGTTCGAAGGTGGCGACAGCTCGGAGAATGTGACCGCAGAACAGCAAGAGGAATCCTCGTGGGTAGATGAAAACTCTGAAGATGATAACACAATCCTTCACCGGCAACGCGTAGAGAGTTCTGGTGGTTCAGTGTCCAATCACTCAGCCTCTTCTGGGTCTAGAACAGAGACTAGGTCAACTTCCTGGGGTGACAGTGTTGGAGAGCGTAAGGGGGAACACTCGAAAATGGAGGACACCTTGAATCAGTTAAGCTTGATTGAATCTAGTCATATGGGCGGCACGTATGATCATGAACCTGACGAGCTTGAGCAACTCATTGAAGAGGACGATGAGAACGGTTATGGGCAAAGGCAAAGAAGCTCTGGTGATCGGGACGTTGACTACTCCTCGCCATCTGTCTCAACATTATCGAGACAGTCTGGGAATGCCAAAGCTGGAAAACGTGTGGATTGGGTTCAAGGCGAAAATGACATGACAGTGGACCAGAGTTCGTTTCAAAACTTGTCAATGAGTCAGGGTTCGTCTAAGTCTTTCAGGATACTCTCCTCACGAAATACCAGTCTTAACAAACGACTATCTTCCGGAGGTCGTTCTTTCCTTGGCCGGCCGGTATCACGAATTACTGAGGAAGATGAGGAAGGTGCTGAACAAGGGGAAGAGGGGGAGAGCGTTGCCGCTGAGCGAGGTGTCAGTCATGCCCTTACATCGGCGTCAGTTAAAGGCAAACGGCCTCATGATACCAAAGCAGTTCCACCTCCAGCAACCATTCAAAGACCCAATGTATCCTATCACTTCAGCAGCCCGTTGCCTGAGCTTTCGTATCAATATGAGGCGACTCGGGAACTGCTCAATCTCGAGCTGTCATACGTTGCACAGCGACATGCCAACGTCGGGAAAGGGAAACAGCCGAGTATGAAAAGTATTGAACATAGTTTCTCGGTCGCTCAAGATAATCTGGTTAGGCACCTGACTGATGTGGAGCCATTTGAGCCCTATTGGGAGTACATGAAGTTCCTCAAACTTAATGACCGCAAAATTCTTACGATACATGGATTGCATGAGTGGTGCCCAAGGATTGAGGAACTTGATGTCAGCACAAATGAGATAGGCCAGGTATCTGGCGTCCCAAACACAGTGCGCAATCTGAAGATTTCCAACAACAAACTGTCCAGTTTAACAGCCTGGGGGCATTTGACTAATCTTCAGTATTTAGATATCTCTGGGAACAGCCTTGACTCTCTTGCAGGTGGGGCTATTCATACTAGATCAATCACAGTGTGTAGTACTGATATCTTCATCAGGATTGCGCCATATGTTTCACCTTCGTGAACTCAAGGCTGATGATAACCAGATCGCTGGGTTGGAGGAGATCTTTCATCTCGATGCTCTATGCTCATTGAGCATCAAGAGAAACAAGATCAAGTCTGTGAATTTCGAGAAAGCTTCCTTGTAGGGGTACCTACCCAGTTTAAGATGTTCAGACAAATGCTCAACTTCAGCACGCAGGACTCGGTTGACCGATCTCGACCTAAAAGGGAATGGCATGGAAAGTATTCAGAGCTTGGAGAAAGTACCATCTCTGTCTAGTTTATGCCTTGGTATGTCTTGAGCTCACTGACATCCAATTTAAACGCATACTAATGTGAATGACTTAGATGGAAATCTTCTTTCTACCCTTCAAATCCTATCAGGACGAAAGCTAGAGAATTTTCGAGTTCTTAGGCTCTCAGGAAATAAATTTAAAAACTTCGATGTTACCCCTTTCCCAAACCTCCGTACTCTATACCTTGATGATAATTCTCTCGGGAGGGTACATGGACTGCGAAAAGCCAAGCATCTCGATAGCCTATCGATTAGAGAGCAGTGCACAGTAGGCGATAGAGTGTAAGTTAGGAATGAGTGTAATACTTGGAAAATCACTCCATTGACATAGGTTCTAGCAGGAATGATACACTACCATTTGAAGAAATGTTTGAGATCCGAAAGATCTACGCCTCCGGGAACGCCATCTGCTCTCTGAACTTAGATCTGGATTTTCTCAACTTACAATATCTCGAACTTGCAGGCGTTCAGTTGACTAGCCTTCAAGCGAATTTCGGGCACCTCGTGAGTAATGTACGAGTACTGAATCTGAATTATAATGCCATATCCGATTTGAGACCGCTTTTTGGAATAATTCGACTTAAGAAGCTTCTCTTTGTTGGTAACAGGATACGGAGTATGAGAAAAATTGCTGCTGTCCTTGAATGCTTCCCGTCTCTGAGTTTCCTAGATCTACGGTATGTAGGTGTCCTAGTTTATCTCCAAAACCACGGCTATTTTAGACCCTTTCAATTCATAGTACCGTTTGCACCAGCCCAGCTAACGTTGCTATCCCAGGGCCAATCCCCTCACTTTGGGATTCTATCCACCAGCCCTTGAATCCAACAATCATGGGGCTCCTGGAGATGATCCGCTGTTTGTAGAACCCTTTACCCTTGCGCCTTTTGATGAATATAAGGATCGCACTTTCCAATCCAGGCTTGATATGGAAACGGCATTACTTCGACGACGTTACGAAATTGTCATTAGTGAGCGGTGCCCGAGATTGAAGAACTTGGATGGGTTGCTGTTCCGCAAGGCGGATGTGTTTAGGAAAGATGTGGTTTATAATGAATTGAGGAGAGTGGGCTTGATCAGACAAACACCAGAACAATTTGAGCCAGAACCCAAAACTTCTGCAGATGGACAAATATATGAAGGGAAAGCATCGGATAAAGCACCAGATAAAGTGCCGACACCTGAATGATTTCAGGAATTGGGTTTAAGCCAGCTAAGGGCCCTCGAACTCCCTGAAGCCCGCATCAGGAGCCCATGGGACCCACAGTCTTGACCAATGTTTATGATACAAAAGAAGCCTATGTGTTATGGGAAGCTGTGTTATTTGCGTAAGGAGTCGTGGCTTTGTTTTTTCCTCGGTTTATGGGACTTTTTTTCTGGTCTGGGGAATATAATGGCTTTTTGTACTGTGATAAATGTGTATTATGGCTTGTGTCAATTGACCTTCAGTCGAGTATGAAATTTGGGGAGTCAACGGTGGATTTTTTTCTGCATCGATCTTATGTCATGCATGGGCTTTGGAATTGTGTATTAACTAGAAGGATATAAGCATGTACCAATAGGATGTCGTCAATATTTTCATTCACTCCGAGAATGTGACAATTTCAACTCCACATTTAGGAACATGACCTGACTTCAGGCTACTTGCAAGATGATGTATCAAGTGGAGTTGGTGCATTAACGATATCCATTCTTGAAACAATCTGAATCTAACACCAGTATGATATGGTGAAGCAACCATCTTATGTAGTGGCATGTCCAGCCTCGCTTATGTGAGGAAACGTCTATGATATATACAATTATGTTGAGGACCGTTGTGGTGGAAGGCATTAAATAAATATGCTGCGCCTATGTATTCATTTACTGTCAAGTAAGTAGTTCTAGAGTATAAATTTGGATATATTCACGATGCCCTTACTACATGCAGGAATACAAACCTATACTACTACAATCAAAATAAGAAGGAAAGTATCATGGAATCAATCAATCGGGTAAGGAGTGGAATTTCTAATCAACTTAGTTTATTTTTCTGCGTGGGCGAGGTGGCAGCAATAATAACTTTCACCCACCCCCTCTTCCTAAACAACCAATTTCTGTGAATTCTGGCGTGGTACGTGATTTCCGCATGTCCATTTCGGAATTCCGCAAACTTTCTACAGGTCAACATACTAAACGAGTGACCGATATTAGAGATAACCCCCCTCCCCCAAAGATGCTTCCAGCCTTTGAAATTTAGGGAACTTTACTTGAGTTGGCCATTTATCTATATTATTCGATGCACAGGAAAGGAAACAAAGAGGCCTCTGGTTTAGCAAGGTGATACTGTTATACTGAGACAAATCGGTCCCGCTAGCTGAACCTATCCGTCCTTGATAGGTATTAGAGGGATTTTACCACCCTGTCAATTACCTGGTAACTACGGCAACGCGACTAAATGTCGCCACATACAGGGTTCGTGCATTATGTCAACAGGGATCTGGAGATATGTCGAACGTATCGCTATGTAGACCAACATACTATCGTTTTGTTTACTACTAGAATAGTCTGGTTGCCTCCATGGAGGGTGTTGTGCCAACCAGACTACTACTAGAAGCAATAACAAATGTCTTAAAATGGTAAAGTGCATTATCCCAGTATCAAAATTTCTTTCATCCACAAACATATTGCAATCACGATCAGATATATGCACCCCAAGATGCATAATGTCGGCATCTCAATCCTCTGCATTTGAATGGTCGCAAACACCTGAGAGGGCGCAATCGAGCCTCGAGCAACCCACCCAACAAGAGAACGCGACTCAGGCCGGTCCCCCTTCAGGCGCTGCTGCAAATAGAATGCAGCAACAGCACCCCTCCCAGCCCAAGCAGAACTACCAGCTCATCTTCGAATTCCATGATGTTGAGTTGTCGTGATGACTAAAATGTTATTCTGTATACCGGGTTGTGAAAACCAACTTTTCTTATGCTATGTCGCTTACTAGGGTCCTGGTCAGATTCATGGATAATTTGGTACTACTAATGCTAGCGCGTACAAGGTGGTAAAATCCTCTATTCTCTCGTGTTCCTTGAAGCAAGGTTCTTTGACATAAGTCACTTTGCCCACTTTCTTACAACCTTTTCCACACCCATGAGGGAGCGATCATGAGTTTCTTACTTCGCCTTCCGTTTTCTCTACAAGCAGCTTCTAATCTATTAATTTCTTTCTGTATTATGGCCTCATGGGTGTAATAATAATGCCTATTTTTATTATATTACATATATATAAACCTAGCTATATGAGTTGACAGCAAAAAGCCAAACGCCTAATTTATTTCCGCCAACCGAGGGGACTGCAACTGATGTGAGGTTCAGATTTTACGGATTCGTAATTGAGTGCTCAGTCAGGGGTTCATGAACTCAGCCAGAGTATCATGAACTGCCAGTGGTAATGAGATTCATAGTAAGGTTGATAAATATGAACGTTGGTAGAGGAAAACTCGCATGATAATAAGGGAGTCTCAACAACTATAGGCTAGTTTAGCTTACAATGTTACATACAACTATATAAAGATACAATTAACTATATAAAGATACCTATTCCACTGCCTGACCAGTTTCATAAATCAACTTAATCAAACTCGACAAGACCATCAAGCTCATTGAATATCCCATAAACATAACCATTCCATTACACTTCGGTCTCCACCTCAGGCTCCCTCCCCTTCCATTTCATCCTATTTTTCACCTTTCTCATCCCCATGCCTACCTCATCCTTCGCAAATACTAACCCTCTCACCGGCTTCCACTGCATCAAACCCTGATGCCTTCGATGCATATCTTTTTGATTCGCCCTATACCTCTTCAGAGCCACAATTGGGTTCTTCGAAGAATGGTTTGATTGTGCTGTTTCGTTCGACGAATTGGAGGTCGGCTGCTTGGGATCATTCTCCTCCTCTGATTGCGAATCAGTAGAGTTGGACTCCGTAGGAACGTCATATGAAGCTGCCTCGGCTGTTCCATGTGAATATCCTGAATCTCGTCTGACTCCTCCATGGCCTATTTCGGTATCAATTCCGAATTCCCTCTCTGCCCGCTCGACAATACCGGCCCACTCTACGCCATATTTATCTGTAAGCTGTTTCTCTTCCTCGCTCATAGAGGTTACTCCACCCATTCTCTCCGTGGATGCAATATCCTCCCTGATCTGCACGCCACTCTGCCCATGTTCACCTTCATATAGCCGTCCTTCCTCTCCATTCCCTCCGCGAATCCCCTCCGCATAGCAAGCTTCCCATGCCTCAAATAGTTCACGCTCGTCGTTCGTGGTTGCAAAGCGGGAGTGCTCCTTACACATTCCTGGTACGTAAATGATGCGGAACTGAGCCCAGCCAATTTGACTCAGTTCGAGGTTCTCTGGAGCATCGGCTGGCTTACCGGCGTAGCCGTCGGTGAAGTTGGTTGCGATGTAGTTCTGGGTGAATCGAGCCGGATTGTCAGTTAGATAGATCGGGAGTCTAATGAGCTTTGGCTCATGGTCAACGAGATTATCCAACCAAAGCACGCCATATGCCTTCCTTTTCGCTTTGTGAGACTTCGTTGGGAGCTGGAGTCCGCCTCCAGCAGTGGTAGGGAACTCAATGACAAGTGGTGACATATATCTGTGTTTAACCGGCAAGCGAAGCCGTGCATTCCCGCTGTGTATGGTCCATTTCAGACACTGCTCTGTAGTCACACCACCCTTCGCGCTCAACTTCGCTACACTGCCTCCAGTCCGTAAGCGGATTTTGCCCAAAGTCAACTGGGTATTCGAAGCTGAAGCCCCTGGCTCCTCTACTGACTTATAAACGGTGATATCATTGTCACAAAACTCAATCCTACCGACGTCCCAGCCAGAAAGCTCCCTTGGTAGAGTCATCTCAATGCTACGGAAGAGGATACCGATGCGAACCCTTCCGAACCCCAACCCTGCGTCTAGTGGGAACCACCTTGTCACCTGGCTCGTGGTCTGTAGTAATTCCGAGATCTTAATGGGGGTGACTCCCAAAATTGGATCATGCTCCCGTAAGCGGCTATCTCGCAAGCATACAGTGACCTGGGTTGTACGCCAATCACGGATAAAGCGTTCGGTTCCTGCGTTGAAAATAGGTTTAGATGAGACAGCCTTCGTCCGGGTGCGATAAATGAGCTGATCGTTCAGAATAATGGTGGCGTAAGAACTCGGAAGGGAGCCACCCTCTTCTTCACGCAGCTCGCCAACATTTTCCATGCCAGGCTCCCATTCACGGCCGGGCTTGTTCGCATTGTTGGAGAAAGTGCCTTTGAGAGATTTGACCTCAAGGCCAACGCACTGATAAACAATGATACTTAGAATACCGGAAGGCCACAGAGGATCTGGCGGTGTGTGCATGACGCCGTATTCTACTTTTGTATCCAGGGAGCCTTTGGGGTCCTCCAGCTCTGAGTGATTTTCCATTGTAGGCCCTACCATACGGGGATTCCCACCATTGGTGCGCAATGCTGAACGGAACTTCGTGGTCTTCACAAAATAACCAACCTCCCAGTACAACTTCCCAGGCATGCTTGAGTCATGCTCGAGTCCTGACAGCTTTGTAGTAGTCTGAGGGTGCATTTTCCCTGGCTGTTGCATCAACGAACGAAGGGGAACTTCAACTTTCCCAAGGATATCGTCACTCGTGAAGCGGTCAGAGTCCCAGAGCTCAACAGAGAGACTCTCCTCCGCCTGGACATGCTCCGGTCTGACAAGCAAAAATCCGACCTCCTCCCAGCGAGGATTCAGGTCCCCTACAATGACCCGGGTGGAATACATCGGCTTGCCGAATTTACTCCATCCGAGTGTAACATAAGCGTCGGCGCCACCCCCGCTGCGATCCTGACGACTAAGGCCATCAGCTCGCCTAACCCTGACCATAACCACACCCAGAGCCTCTGTTTCCTTCTTAATGTCATCACCCTCGAGCATCTTCCTCAGGTCAATGGTCATGCTCTTTGGTGCAACGTACTCACTCGCCACTACCTTAATACTGCTATCCACAAAGTTGGAAATAAGTGGCAAATCTAGCACATTGAGACCCTTTTGATCTCTAGACATTGGTAAACACCCCACCTCTACCTGCGGGACGCCCATGAGGGTGAATGTAAGCTGTTGAAGGAATGGTGGATCAGGGGTGACTTGTAGCCTAATCCGTGCCGTGACTACCAGCCCCTTGAGTTCCACCCAGATTGGGATAGGGACTCCAAAAAGCCCTCGAATACCAACGTAGAATACCACAAGGAGATGCATATTCTTAGCCTTCTCCATTGCTCCGCTTTCACCTTTCGCTTTTTCGTTGGTTGGCTCTGCATGATACGCAAGAGATGCTTCCAGATTGTACCATTCACCTCCCATCCGCTCTGCCTCCGCCTGATCCTTATCCTTCACAGTATCCAAATCACCTTTCTTAAGATCCTCTCCAACGTGTTGGTCTGGCAAGCTCCGCAGACTCAAAAGCCGCAATGGTGTTGCTCCCTGGCTCATATCCACAACACGAACGTTCTCAATTACACCAGGAACAGACGCCTGCATAACATCCTCAAGCATATCTACAACACTTGCAAACATATCAGGATTCAGTAACCGCCATCCGACACCAACAAGTGTATTAAGCCATTCCACAGACTCGGGGATTAGATTTGCCGAAGCAATCTCACCACGCTGACGCTCAGCGGACCAATCGATGTTCCTGGTCTGAGTAAGGACAGAGCGAGTCCACACCCAGATAGCACATGCAATGATAATACCTGCCGTGAAGGAGGCAAGTAGCGAATGTACCGTGGCGTAAAAACTGCCCTTAAAGCCATGCAAAATCCAGGAGAAAAGAGGAATCATTGTTGTGAAAATGAGAGTTGCGATGCATACATGTTTGGCTTCTCCCTCCAATGCTTGGATGACAGGAGCAGCTGAGAGCGCAATAGTTGGTGTGGGATGGAAAAGGAGATTGGTCTTCTCTCCGCCACGAAGTGGCACATCCGTCGTAGAATGTGGGGCCATGGGAGCTGGGGGAGCAGTGATGTCCTGGACTTCTGCATATTCCTTCAGTGGTTGGTTTGGGGAAGTATGAAAAGGTTCATTGGCAGAACTTGTAGCTCCATTATTTTTATATGGAGGTATGGTATTGGTATTGGGAAATGCAGCCGGAAAGGCTTCCTGTGAATTACTCTCGAGTTAGACATCCTACCTTTGCAGAGCTAAAACTGGCCATTCTGCAAAGAGGAAATTTCCCTACCTCTGTAGGTCTCTGCGTAACTATATTCTCCTTTGGTACAGTCAACTATGAAAAGCCGTTAGCAAATCTGGGTCAGCTTCCAAACAAACCATGGGTCGCCCACCTTAGAATCTTCAGACGCCTTCATAAAGCTTTTGGATGCATCCTCAATCTCAACCTCCCTATTTCCCGTTACTGGATCATAAACCTTCCTTCTTCCTCCAGCAGGCCCTGCCTTATTTTTCCCCAGCTCCTTCCTCCGCTTTTCCCTACTCTCATCAAGATTGCCCTCTTGCACCTGCAGCTCCGTTTGAGCTATTCCCTCTGCCTTCTGTGGTTGTGTGACCTCATTCGCCGCTCCCTGCTCTTCCGCAGCTCTTCGCTCCTTCAAACCCTTAAGATAGTTTTGCACCGTAGGGATAGGGTGCGATCCAGAATAGTTCTCATATGTAGTATGCGGAGGCTGGGGTTCGCCACAGTCATATGTACTTCTTCCCTCATCCACCATTGTAGGTATCCTGATTGTTGGGTACTTTGGTGCTGTCTGCTGGAAGGGTGAGGCACTCTGAATCGTCTTGAAAATTGATAACCCACAGGCGTAAACAAAGCCCAAACCTCCAGCACACGTCTTAACGCTGATAGTGAATCTAGAACTTTGTAGGATATTGTTTCAAACAATACTCTCGACAAGGCGTCTAGGTATAATTCATCCAACGGACATTCCACTGAAATGCATCTTACACACACTTCCATATATTCAAATTCACCATGTTATAATATCCTTGATTTCAACAACTGTAAGCCGCTGGATCATGACCCGGAAACGGGACATCATCATGACGTACCCACGAGTCGCGCGCCCCTTGGACAAGTATAATTATAAAATATCTTGCTCCGTTGCCAAATTGCGGAGGACAACAGGTCAACGCCAAGACCTCCACCAGCCTGGAAGCTACATAGTCTGGTTGACTAGTCTCAGTACAGGATCTCCGTAACCCAATTCAACTAGGGACTGATCAGCACTCTTGCTACATGTGTTCTCTAGTTCGAGCCACAGCTGCCTCGTCAAGTTCTGTTATTTTCCTAATGGTTTATTCATGGTATTCGAGTTTATGTAATAGTTGCGGTTAGGGTCGCAGTTGTTGGCAGTTATCGCAACTCTAAAATAAACAAATCATTAAGTGTACCTGGCGTTTTCACCCAGCTGAAGCATCAGGCATTCCTTACCCTCAACTCACCCATTAACCCCCACAACATGCCAGTAGACATACGTCTACAGGGACTGTGACCAGATATTTCTAAGTCCAAATAGTCTGGTGGTTCTCATGCCCAGATGTGTAATACTTTGCCATCACGCGCTGCTAAAGTAAAGCTGGTTGGAGTACAAGACCTACTTATATCAAAAGATGTTGTTGACTTACCAATCCTAAGGACTTGTGGTTCCGCTAACTGAAATACTTGTATCTCCGGTTGGCACGGGTGATATAAAACCAAACCACTCTATATTCGATACCGATACGAGATCAATGCTGACGGCTAGTCTGGTTGGCACAATCACGACTGTAGAAGCAATCGCTAGCCAGGTTTGTTGCACTTGTTTCCGCAGAAGAGAATGTTCGGTGGATATCAAGTGCCAACCAGACTAGTGCAAGATGGCAACGACGAACTATAAGTGTAGTCCTAAGTAGTGCAAGCCAGACTAAAGTTATCCTAGTTTGGGCTGGCCGTTACCGGTAGTGCAAACCAGACTAGCCGTTAGTCAGTACGAAGGGTGTTTTGCCAACCAGACTACTTGAGTAGGTAGGTGCAGCAGTAACATCAAAATTTCCATTCCCCTGGGCAGCAGTAAAAGGTAGGTAGTCTAGTTGGTAACCAGACGCAGTACCCTAGTCTCAAGAAAATTTTTCTGAATGAAACACATCCACTTCAGGGTAACTGGTAACTGGTCCAGAGCCACATCTAACCCAGCAGCAGCCAAGATCACAGTCCATTTTATACCCCCCATTCGCTTCTTTAAAATTTTTCCTCCTCCATCCAAAAATAACTCTCACATATCCCTCCTGAGATGCCCTCTCGATGGATCCAGCCGAGCCAGCATCAACGACTACGTAAAATAGCATTAAAACCAGCCACCCCCTGTCTTCCAAATCTGTCAGTGATGTCTTAGTATTGGTTATCACAACCACATATTAATATATATCCGGGTCATCGCGACCTGTGATCGATCAGTCTCGATCATGATACACCAGCTGTTGACACAGGCACCGTTGTCATGTCACGTCGACCGGCAAGCAACTTGACGTAGCTTCTTGGTAACCGCATAATCTGAGAATGAAGACCCCCCTCCCCTGCCCGTAATCTTCTTTTACACCACAGCAATGAGTTTTGTATGGTGGCCTTCATTCCCAGTAAATGTGTGCGACCACAAACCCAAATATGAAACAAATACAACGGAGATGTACATATGCGGGTAACTAGCCAAACCATAGTACCCGCTGGTTTATTTTGACAATTTGGAGATGGGGAACTAAGGTACAAGAAATGTTCCCGTGGAGTTGATATGTCAGGTTACACGGTGTAACGCGTACCGGCCGTGGATCATTCCAAGCAGCTAGGATTAGCTGGAGAATGTACCCCGCAAAAATAATCTAGGCACCGCAAGTGACGCTTTTATGAGTCCAAATGAGAGTGCCCGCCAATCTACAAATGAGTCGGAATTCGTAATAGAGTAAATTTATCCAGGTTTATATAGAGAAGCAATGAGTTATGAGCATTATAATTTAGTAGATATCAGGCCTTGAATCTTCAACCTATCCTCCTGCTACTAATTGTTCCGAGACACACATTGTTCCTGTACACCGCTCTCGCACCGGAAATCAAGGTGAACCTTTCGACCGTTATTCGCAATTATGAATTTCAGCACCCCCACCGGCCTTCAGGTCCTGCTATCTTCGACGCCCTACGCATGTGCTTCGTTAGTGCCACTCACTGTTGGTACCCTCAATGTTATACTCCGTGGCACTCTAGATGTCCCACTTAAAGACGGCTCCACGACAGTAATCGTTAAGCATGCTAAGAGTGTCGATGCTTTGGCTGAAGGCATCAGTTGGGACGCCATTAGACTGGTAAGTTCGTGCACTGTTGCATTTGACACTACGAATCCTCGATGCCATGCAATGCTTATCCATCCTCTGGCAGGACTATGAAAACGAGATGATGCAAGCTGCCCGGGAGGCCCTCCGAATCGAGCTGCCTGACTCTGTCACCATCGGTATCCCTGAAGTATATTATTATGATGGGAAGAATAAGGTACTCGTGATGCAAGACGCAGGTGCGGAAGTAAAGGACCTAAAAGCTAGTCTTCTAGCCGGGGAAATTAATTCCAAGCAAGCGGATGTTATCGGCTGTGCGATAGCAAAGTTTTCATCAAAGCTCCATTCCTGGAGCAAAGCCCAACCACAGCTGTGTGAAGACATCCAGAAGCATCGTCAGGCGACAATTGTATCAGTGTGGGCAACTTACGGAAGGCTAGCTGAAACAATCGGCATGGTGTCGGAAAGTGCGTTGGAGGAGCATCGGGAAGCCTTTGAGCATGCTCGACTAGTGATGACCAAGGAGATGCAAGATTCCGCGAACTTTGGTATAATTCATGGTGATTATTGGACTGGGAATATTTTAGTCTCACTTGATGCAACAAACAAAGACCTCGGACTTGAGTCGTTGTACGTCATAGACTGGGAGATATCGAAAGTCGCACCACCACTCTTCGACATTGGCCAAATGTCCGCTGAAATATACCTCGTAAACCACTTTCGGCAGAAGTCTGAAGCTATCAGCCTCCTGGATTCGCTCTTGCGCTCCTGTGATGGGTTGGACTCTTTACGTTCCCGATGCAAGATGGCAGTCCACTTCGGTACACATTTGGTAGTGTGGCCTATCCGTGTGCCAGGGTGGGGCACCCCCAAGGAGGTGGAGGCATGTGCAAAGTTAGGCGCAGAGTTTATTCGAAAGGGTCTGCAGGGTGATGTGGAATGGCTGGAGCTGAGTGTTCTGGGGCAACTGTTCAAAAGGCGGCTCACTCAAACATCATGATCCGCTCACCAGGTCATATCCGTCATGTCATACATATCTTTTAGCTCCTTCTGCAGCAGAATATAATATTCATGCGTAGCCTCCTGTTCATGTTTATTGCGTTGTCGATACTGTAGCCATGCCGAAGCTTGTCGTGACCATGACCCGTGTCTTGAGAACAACTCTGCCGGGCATCCACCGAAACCAGATCGAATTGATTAACCACATGAACCTGTTTTTTCCAATCGACACTTTGTCGCTAAGCTCCAAGCTACTGTAGGTCGAGTCCATTTGTTAACACACGTTAAGCACTTAAAGTTGAATTGCGTACTCCAGGGGTGGGAGATTGCTGCAAGTGCTTCCATAGTGGAGCTAATCGCAGCTGTACCTATCTACTGCACCAAAGCTCCATGCGGATGGCCTAAGGCTTTTGATTGGGCCTCTCGTTTGTGTCGGTCATATGCACACATGGCTCCAATTCTTCGGATGGGCAACGGTCCTCCCTGTCAGAGACCTAGCCGGACCACTTGCAATTTGAGAGAAGATTAATCTTGTGGAGAAAACATAGTTCTGCTTATCGAAGCATCCACCATGAAGGACACACCAGTTGTTAATTTAAGTTGTCAACGGGGGGTTTGTGGTTGTAATCAATGGATACGGATATCTGTCTGTCGCTGAGCAGTGGGGGAGGGGGGTTAAAGGGAGGGTTAGGCGTGGGAGCTAGCTAGCTACCTAGCCCTGTTGTCCGTGTCAGTTGTCTTTACCGTTGAACCCAGGCACGTTTCCGAATGATAGGATCCACCACGTAGAGCCGCGTTTGGGGGAATAGCATTACATGTCGCGGATCCCGGCCAGATCCAGATTGCCTGTGACGTGGGGCATGGGGCATGGGGCATGGGGGCATAAGTATCGTCGGGTAATAAGATGAGTGGTTTACTCTTCCATTCGGGGAGCATGGAGTGCACGACGAGGGCGGGGTCTATCGGTTGGCTGCTGCCGGCTCTTGATCGTGGAACGCATCTTTTTTTAAAAAAAAAAATTTTCAAGGAATTTCCTTTTTTTTCTTTTCGGTGCTCGTTTATGCTTCGTGCTGCTCCTTATCCATTTGTCCCCATGCCGGCTGGATGGGTGGAGGTGGGGGGGGGGGAAGAGCTGTGGACGGGAACCATTGCGGTTCTTCTTTGATGTGCTGGGGGATCCGATGATTGGGCCATTGACGGGATGAAAAGCCCAACGCTTTCATTTTGTTGGAACTCGGAGAGGAATGAGCAACGTGTGTGATCCGCACGGCGTGCTGCTTTTCTACAGACGATGGAGAAATGGCCCGCAGATAGCTCGTCGCAGCGAATGGCATGGGCATAACAGTGAGAAAGTTACAGTGAGAAAGTAGCAAACATTCAACAAGTGGCCAGCGGGGCCCGAGAAAGGAACCAGAGGTGGGGCCCGTGTCGCCGGGCAATTGTAAGAATACGCTCGATCGCGAGTGTCCTGGCAGAAGCGCGCGCAGTAGGTACGGTAGGTATGGGAGCCGCGAGAGAGGTGAGAGCTCCACTTGTTGCCCGTTGCCCGTTGCCCGTTGCCCGTTGCCCGTTGCCCGTTGCCTGTTGCCTGTTGCCCTGCCTTGCTTCGTATAAATTGGGCCCCACAGGATAAACGGAGGTGGCACACCCTTGCCCGTCGCCGCGAGTTATGTAAGACATTGGCCGTATTACAAGTAGAACCTTGGATCCCAAAAATTCGATCCTTACGCACCGCTGTCTACACCCTCTTCCTTCCACCCCCCCCCCCCAACCCGCCCGTCCAGCTCACCTTTCCCCGGCTTCACCTCTTCTCGCAGCCGACCGGTGGCCACTCAGGAACGCAGTAATTGTCCACCACCCCCCCCCTAACAAGTGCATGTTGGCGTCCGGGGATACATACACCTTGCCCTGCCCTCAGGTTCGCTCCACTCTCCATTGTTGGTCCACATAACGCCATTACGAACTCTATCATCAGGTCTCAAGGCCCACGAGGCGAAACAACCACCCCCCTTCTTTCTCGTACACCACTTGTTTTCACTTTCCCACCCACGGGGTTCTTCGATGACACCCTCATGCCATCCTCCCATATCTCCTCCATAACGGGTTCTCCTCGATTCCCATATGTTCCCACTAGATCAAGAACGTTCCCGCTTCCGGCTCATATTACGACGGCCCATGATGAAGTAGAGGCTGTCCCATCCTTTCCAGATCTTCCTTCAGGGAAAACGAACGGCCTGAGTTCGTTGCTCAGCTCAGCATCGCCCAAAATGGTTCCTTCAGTCTTGAATGGCATCAGTGCTTCGCAGCCTTTGAGCCCTCAGCTAAGTTCTCAATTGCTGGCAGCCTCTTTACATTCACCACCGGATTCGTTCCAATTGTGTCGACGGTCATCATTCGCGAGGAATAATCGTCGGCCATCAGTGTCGGCAGTGGATGCCTTCACCTTGTCTCCAAGTCTTGCTCGCTTTTCCGACGATCCTTTGAATCCTCGTAGCACTCATGAACGATATATGCTGGTACCACCTTTTCTAAGCCCAGTCGATACCCCAGTTGGTGGCTCTCCCCATTCACCTGGTTCTCTAGATTCTCACATGGGGAAGAATAGTCACATACTACAACATACCGAGACACATTCGCCTCCAGGACAAAATGCTGCGCAACTAAACGGTGATATCAATGGAATGGATCAGGTCAAGGATAGTGGGTTCCAAGATTCCCCGGACCCGTACACAAACGCAGATGGGAGCAATCATCCTACATATGGTGTGACTGTGGATGAAGATGAGGACTGCCGGGGATCAGTGGAGAGAACAATATCCGCTGTCATGTCTAACGAGTCTCACTCCAGAAGCAGAAAGACAACCCAAAGCTTGAGGCTTTTCAAAGAGAATGGCGTGGAAGACAGGGATAGGATGAAAAAGGAGGATCGAAATCGTGATAAGGATAAAGAGGCAAATCGTACAAAAGATAGACTGCAAGAAAGGAATAATACACTTTCACTTGTGGACACAGGCTTTTCAGGTATTGCTGTCCCCTCCGAGCTACATTTGCCATATCCAAAATCGGTCCCTCCCCAATTGATCGTAGATTATAAAGAATCAAATACTCATGTGCCAATTTCAACCACCCTAAAAGACGATAAGTCCGTTAGTTCTGATTCGAGGGCTGGCAACCTCGTCGTCGGTAGTCCGCTGAGTGGTTCGTCTGACGAGACACGCATCCTATCTCCAACCCAACCAAAGTCCTGCCTTAAGCTATCAGCAGATTCTATCGTGGAAGAAGGTGCGTCACCCGCGCTGTCGAACAACAGAGCCCAAAAATCTACGACATTCCTGGAAAGCGAGAGTCGAAAACCACCACAGTTGTCCTTCGTGGACGGCTCCGATGATAAAGCACGAAACTCCAATGTGGTCAAAGACAAACACGAGGAACATGATGAAGAGGATGAAGAATCGGAGAAAGATGAGATATCATCAGCTTTGTACATCCCTCATACCACGCCATCGTTGCCACCAGTAACGATAATGGACGATGTTGACTCACTGCCATTCACTGAGGATGTGCCTGAGAATGGAGTTCCGAGTTTCTCATTAGACGATAGGGCGCGGAATTTCGAGCCTGGGATTGGAAGAAGGGAACCCACAGAAGAAGTGCAGTGCATTCCCGAACTCAGTGCAATCAGTCCTAGAGGTGACGATGCGTCAGGATACATCACTGATGCCATAACCAGTACTTCAACCTCCGAATCGGAAGATTTCTCTGATCGAGAGGACTGGGAAGACGAACCCTTACCACATATCAAGGGTGATGGTGATGGCGAATCAACCCCTCATATCACTGGTTTTGATGCACCTAACGGTCTAGAGGCTCTCAAAGAAAAACTTCCGTTAGCTCCACATTCACACAAAAAACATAGCCATCGTCATAGTTCCAGATACTATCATGCACATGCCCCAACCGTGGCTCAAGTCCCTCTGGGCGCCGTTGAGCTGAAGCCGTATAATCACCAAGTTGGTGGACATACAGCTTTGTTCCGATTCTCTAGAAGAGCTGTGTGTAAAAGTTTGAGCAACAGGGAAAACGAATTTTACGAAGCAATTGAAACAAGGCATCCCAGTTTGCTTAAGTTTTTACCAAAGTGAGTGTAATTGATAACACTGTCCCTACCATATAATTTTAAAAAACACATTCTGACGGCCTGCAGGTATATAGGAGTTCTCAACGTAACATTCCGCAAAGCTCAGAAGAGAAGGAAACCGAGAAAGGAAAATCAGGAGGGGCTTGAACCTAAGAATGGCTCGCTTGAACCGCTTGACGTTACTACAGAAGCTGCCCAGCCGAATGGCAAGATTAACGATCCGCCAACCCAGGGGACAGATGGCGGCAATTTGCCCATAGCTCTGCCACAAGTGGTATTCGAGAACAATCGTCACATTATACCTGATGATCTCTTTCGTAATTTCTCATCCAGTGCCCCATCATTGGTACCTCGATTTTCGACGCCTTCCCCTGAGGAGCAAACCAATGGAACATCTAGGAATTGCGATGCCCACAGAGGGCATGATGGCTTACCCGAGTACTTTGAAAGTGGATCTCCAACATGGCTTCGTGGTAGCCGTGGTGCCACCATGGTAAACCATAGGTTAAAAGAACAAGTGCTCCGAGATGTCTTCCTCCCACCTCCTTCACGAATGCACAGTCCTCATGGGCAGTCTAGATCTTTTGTTCATTCAGGCCCCGGGGAAAGAGACATCAACGGCTCACCAACAGCTTCTGCAGAGCGAGGGTCCCTGAAGCGATACGAGACTGATCTGACACACAACCGCCCCCGAACCTCGGTTTCTGCGAAACCACAAGAGCGTTCAATCTGGAAAGAGCGCCGACTCCCATCAGGGCCCGAATCAAGCCCTCCCGAGAGAGACACCCTTATGGACGACCACCTAGAAACGCAGGACGGCCAGTCCGACTCAAGGCTACACCCAAGTTCAGTTGAACCACCTACCCTCGGCTATCGTCACTCACGCTCCATTTTCCGACGAAGGGCAAGTCTCAAGCGACCTTCTACATCTAATGCAAGACTAGACCCCCCCGAAGATGATGGGTATGGAGGTGATAGAGAGGACGGCATGTTTGCAATGGACGAAGAAGACGATTTGCCAAATAAGCGCAGCTGGGCGGAAAGATGTCTATCAAGAAGGGCTGTTCCACCTAGGCCAGCGACTTCCGATGGACGATACCTAGGGACTCAACCCCCTTCAACTGAGAACGCGTCTATGACTCTCCCCACGACCCTCGCAACTTCCAATCAACCACAAGGTCCTATTGAGATTGAACAGCCCCCGACCGAGAGAGTCGAACATTTCCTACTGCTTGAAGACCTTACCGCAGGGATGAAGAGGCCTTGTGTCCTTGATCTAAAGATGGGCACCAGGCAATATGGTGTCGATGCGTCAGAGAAAAAAAGACAGTCTCAACGCCAAAAGGTTGCCAATACCACCTCGAGGGCTCTTGGTGTTCGTGTCTGCGGCATGCAAGTATGGAATGTCAAGTCCAATTCATATATATTCCAAGACAAATACTTTGGCAGAGACTTGACTGCAGGGAAAGAATTTCAAGACGCTCTAACGAGGTTTCTTTTCGATGGGGAGAATTCGAAGTCGGTGCTGAGACATATCCCTACCATTTTGGAAAAGCTAGGAGACTTGGATAGTATGATCCGCCGTCTTCCAGGATACAGGTTCTATGCCAGCAGCTTGCTCTTATTGTATGACGGTGCAGACCATAGCCGACCCATTGACATTCGTTTGGTAGATTTTGCAAATTGTGTCACCGCAGAGGACCCTCTACCTGAAGGGACATTGTGCCCGCCCCAAAACAGAAATGGGGTTGATTTAGGGTATCTAAGAGGGCTCAGGTCCCTCAGGATGTACTTCCAAAAGATCTGGAACGAGGTCCAAGGTGCAGACTGGGTGGAAAGGGGTGAAGTAGAGCTCAACACTGGTGACGAGCGGGCAGCCAGCCACTGGCGAGACGTCTGTACTGACGATGATGGTGAGGCGTCTACATAAAGAAGAGCTACTATGAAGCTCTACGATATACGGAAATGAGAATGACTTCATGAACACGACTGCTTTGGTATTCTGTTATGACATTCTCTCTTCGTTATTTGGCTTTCCCTTTGATCATGTTTTTGGCGAATGGAAGAGAATGGTTTTTGGCGAATGGGATCATTTTTTGAATAGTACGTTGTAATATCAATGTTTGGTGTTCCTTTGCTCTTTCTCCCTATTCTCTATTCGATTCAAGGTCGCTTTTGTTATCGTCTTGTTCTAGTTGCTGTTCATTTTTGCATGAGGTGTGTATTGCTGTTGCTGTGTCTCTTTTCTGTCAGAACAAAAAAAAATCACTGAATGACTGCATCCTACCGGGTTCATTCAGGTGGAGGCTGCCATGGACTTTCTTTTGACCAGTCATGGTATAGGCTGTATATGAAGGGCCTTTACCATTGCTCCTTATTTGTTCCCAGGGCTATCGTTTCTTGCGCGTTTGAATTGTGTCTATGTTAGGGATAGCTGGCTTTTTGCTTGACTTGTGCATTGAAGGGAATTGGGTAGTCTGGTTGGGTGTGATGGGCTTCGCAGGGTATTTGGACAGATCTGCAATCGATTTTACGGGATTGCCAGTATAGGACGAGGCTGAGGGTAATGCTAGTATGTACCTTGTGGTTTTTGAATATCCGGACCCAGTGATGGTGGTGAACTGTTTTTCTCCCATTCTTGGTTTCATTGTCATTCTTTGTGTGCTCATCTCAGTGTCATGGCAGTCCTTTTCATTGTACCTGTGGTTAGGCCCAGAAAGCATTCTCATTTGAATAGTGAATGGTGAATTGCGAATAGCGAATGGCAACTCGTTCCGCCAAGTCCTCGTGACCACCCATGACATGTCCTTCAATCCTATACGGGAGATTCAGTAAGTACTTAAGGTACCTTCGAACGCTCCACATTCCAACATATCGACGAGCCTCAAGTCACACGCCACTCTCAGCACGCGGGCCGAATCACACACAATGGCACAGCAGGTGAACAACAGTCAGGTCCACATCCAGACGCCGGATGTCGATGGCAACATGAATATGGCAGACCTACAACACAACCCAAGCAGCAGTAGCGCAAACGAAGAGAACATTGCAAATGGATCAGTAGGAACGATTCAGTCTGGTGGAAATATCGCTGGGGGGCTGCGAGCTGTCGACGCTGGGATCCACGCGCCGCCTCCGGTACCGAGAAAGGACAAGAATCTAAGGGAGTTTTTGGCAGCAATGGATGAGTATGCGCCTATTGTAGGTTTTTCTGATTCACTTTCTATTTCAGCTGTGGTAATGGAACGAGCTGTGCTGGGCTTGGTGCTAATTATTTGGTGATTCTAGATCCCGGATGCAGTTACAGATTACTACCTTGCCCTCTCTGGACTCGCCACAAACGACATCCGACTAAAACGGCTTCTAGCCCTTGCAACGCAAAAGTTCATATCAGATATCGCGACAGACGCATACCAGTATAGTCGGATACGGGCGAATACATCCGGTGGAGGAAATCCCGGTGGTGCATTCCCTGGAGCTATGGGTGGCATGGGGGGAGTACCTGGGATAGGGGGAGGCGGTGCAGGAGCTTTTGGCGCTGGTGGTGCTGGCAGTGCAGGGGGTGGTGGAGGGACTTTGAGACCTATGCCGAGGCCAGGGTTTGGTGGTGGTGGCGGCAGTGGGAGTAGTTCTGGGAGGAGTGTGTTGACAATGGAGGATTTGGGGGCGGCAGTAGCTGAGTATGGTGTTAATACGAAAAGACCAGAGTTTTATCGGTAGGTGGTTGGTTGAGTACAGAGGATGAATACTTCACTCTATGCTTGTCGTTGCTTGCACTTATTTCGGTGTGCATATGTTATTTCGGGCTTTTCAGTTGTTTTGGTTTTTCGGTGTTTTTTTGCACTTTCTAGCTTGTATATTTGCCGCGTCTGACTGACTGGTCTGAATGAGTGAGACAACAATGTCGAAAGCTCCTGTCTGGATGTAATGACTTTTCATTATGTATCATAGATCAGTCCAGAAAGATACCGTAAGAGGTGATCATGCAAGAGATCTATTGTGGCATATATATATATATATACGAATGCTCGTATCTGACGAGAAAACAAGCATACACCTAGCTGGTTTTCACATCCCTCTAAACTGCCTCTTTCACCTTCGAGCCTACCTGTTCTTCGACATCTTGTACGAGAAGGGTTTTCTCGTCCTACATCACCCAAACCATCAGCCCGTCAGTCCATCTCTCAGCCAGCACAATTGGAAGCACAAGCAAAAAGAAACCTACGGCGCAAACTCCCCCAGCTTATGCCCAACCATATCCACCGTGATCAACACATCGACATAATCCTTCCCATTATGAACCTGGAAGACCATATCGACAAAGTCAGGAAGGATAGTGCATGACCTCGCTTGGGTCTTGACTGGGGGAGGTTTTTGGCCCATTGGGAGGTTACGCATAATGGGGAGACTGTCGCAAGGTGTGAGTTTTGTGTATTCCAATGGGGGCTGGCGGGTGGTGACTTACGGGACGACGAAAGGACCTGTGGTGGGGCATGAAGATTAGCAATTGGGGGTTTGATAGAGTATGGAATATGGTGGGCTAGCTACCCTTCCAGACGGATCTGGAGAGGAGGGCGCGTGTTGGGAACATGCTTGACTCCGGCGGGGGGGGGTCGTGGGGTGCGGCGGCTTCTCTTGTGCGAACCAAGACAGAATAAGCTGGGCGCCAAGCTAGCTTTTGAGGGTAAGAACAATAAGCAAGCTCAGGGATAAGAGGTATGTAGTTAGGTATGTAATATCATCCAAGTACACATGCTAGCAGAGTAGCACATTTTCTGAATGGTTGCAACCAATTCTCAATGCTCGTGTTCTCTATCCTGTAGATAAGTGAGCAGTTGGTTAGAGATCACTGAGCAGCCTTGATCATACTTATTCTGTTGCAGCATCAAATCTCGTGGGCAGAAGTTGCATGTCAGCACACGAAAGTGATTTTGAATTTTACAAAGCGATGAATATAATACCCCACAGGAGGAGGGTCGTGCAACCAGACTATATAATACCAAGGGTCTAGGGCCGAGTAGTCTGATTGGCAGGTGGATATGTGAAGTGGATATGTGAAGATCGCAAGTACAGATCGCCTTAGTAACAGTGACCAAAGGACCTGTAAGAACTACGGTGTACCTTGGTATTCTGGTCACGGGTACCCTCGTTAGAACTACGAGAATAGGCTACATGAGCATATGATTGTATCTAGTCTGGCGGGCACCGTAGAGATGTATCATAATAGGCTCGGAAGGATAGAAAATATATATCGTCCTCCAATCCCTATTGACTCGTGCCAACGTGTGCAACTGGACCACTGTACCCTCATTGATACAGGCCCATCCGGTTCTGCCCGAGGTTTCCGAACTCGTCAATCTGCGTTAATATGGTTGCATCACAACGTCGAGTCTGTATTGCCGAATCACTTGTGTACCAAAATCTGGGATATAGTTTTTCTATTCTACTAGTCTGGTTGGCACAATACCCTCCACAGCTATTCTACGGAGAGTGGCACAAACCTATTATTGAGCAACTCAGGGCCAAGAACTTTAAACGTGCTGACTAACACCGGCGAAAGCTCTCTTGCCCTCGGCCTTTGCCCTCTGCCCTCTGCCCTTTGCCCTTCTCCCTTCGCATCCCTCCCACGAACAAAAATAAATCGGAAATTAAAAATTAAAAAAAAAAAAAAAAAAGCAGGAAATTGGCGCCCCACTAGAGACCTCCTGCTTACTTACATATAGGGCTCGTTTGCTCAGGGCAAGAAAACGAGGGCAAAGGGCAAGAACTACAACACCAACCAAACCCCTTCGATGGCGTCGGACCAAGGTGGCGTGCCGCCGCCGCCGGGCACCTTGACGGATAGCTTGGTTCATGTAGGCATTGACCAGGTGCCGCACCAGGTCTCGCATCAGGTCTCACACCACATAGACCATTCCTCCAACGACCATGTCCCGCAGCACATCAACATCGACTCATCCATAGTTACCGATACCTCATCGATAAGCCCGGCAGCGCAACAAGAGCTTGTGGAACATTTAAGGCAATTCGGGCACCTCACACAAGCACTCGATCAGTCGCAGTTGCAACCAGTTCAGTTCGGCACGGAAGCTGGAGATGCTAATCACGGCATAGGCGGTATGCTTTATCTCTCATCGTGTTTCTCTTCTCCGGTCTATTACTATTTGTTTTTTTTGGTGTATTCAAACATGTGCATCTCTACTTAGCTATTGAATCGTGCTGACAATAAGACTACATCCAACAGATACACTGTCTGCGATTTCTGCCTTCAACGCCTCTTACGATACGAACGCCTGGGGGAAACGTACTGTTGATGGCGTATCGCTAGATGATGAAGTATCCTCACCGTCTAAGAGACAGCACCTAGATGCTCATCACCAGCAGGCCCTGGGGCAAGATGACCACTTACAGCTGGACCACTCACAATTAGATCATCCCTCCCTCCATGGCGATGTGAACTATCCAGTCAATGTATCTGTCAGTGAGCTGCATGCAGTTGTTGCTGCAGTGGCTGAACAGCACCAGCAACAACAGCAACAGCAACAGCAGCAACAACAGCAACAGCAACAGCAGCAACAACAGCAACAGCAACAGCAACAGCAGGAGTTTGAGCAGCAGCAGCAATTCGAGCAACAACAGCGATTTGAACAACAACAACAACAGCAATTCCAACAGCAGCAGCAGCACTTCCAGCAACAGCAACAGCAGCAGGAAATTATCTTATCGGATGAGCAAGACCATATACACAATGGAGATGATGGAATGTGCCAGAGATTGCAGAGTGAGGAGGCAGAGTACGAAGATGACGAAGATGTGGAAGGATCACCTTTTCAGGCACATCAAGACCACCTCATGAACCCCTTCGGGCACTCTCAGCATGAATGGACGACACCTACAAACGTGATGGATGATAGTACAGCCGTCTTGTGGTCCGCAAATCATGGCATGAGGGTTCGATCCTTACCTGTTGTAGACAATTTGGTGAGAAAACTACGCCTCTCATCCTTTAATCCATGCACTAACATTTCTGTGATGCAGTCGACACAGATTCTAATGACATTAGGGAAGGGAGGATATCAAGAAACGCTCAATATTGTTACATGCCCTGAATCTGACTCTGGTCAAGCGTATAGTTTACTCAAGGCACTTTTCGATCAGACGAAGAAGATTTACACCACAGACGCGTTCCTGAATTCCGAAGAGCTCAAGTTAGAATCCCCTGAACAGCGGGCTATTATTCGAAAAGTGAATCTCGCCACATTCGTATCTTCAGTTTTTGGTTCCCAGGAAGTTGGGTTCTTCCACCTTAATGAATGTTTTCTGGATACCTTCATTCCTGAAGGGGGACGGCTGTTAAAAAGTCAAGGAGCGTTATATTTGGATTTGAAAACGCAGGCATATATATCTGCACTCTCAACTGGAGAGCGTGATAGGATGGATATTTTGAATGATTTGTTTCCCGATGATATTGCTCATTATTTACTTCTCCGACGACCAGGGGCGAAGGGTCTCACCCCTAGTGAGGCGGACTTTGTCCAGCGGGCTCACCAACGAAAACAGCATCTCATGCAACTTCCGGAAGATACTGCGCTTTCGGAGAAATATGTCTGGCAAGATTTCTTACAAGACGTTAGTTCGTATGTGTCAAAGCACTTTGACCAGATCATGGCACAGCCAGTCCGCAAGAACCGAAAACGACAGCCTTCCCATGGGGTGCATCGCCCTGTTCCTACCTCTTCTTATCAGGCTCAATCACACTATAGCACGATGACAGTTCAGATCCCAATACAGCCTGAGGTGGTTGAGCACCAACAGCAGCAAGTGTATCAGCAACAGGCGGAGTATGAGATACCACAGCATCATACTGCAGATGATGTGGATGCTGCTACTGCGGCTGCATTGAGTGCGCATAATGCTGCACACACTGCTGCTCAACACCAATTCCAGCAACATCAGGAGCTAACTAGTGATCATGCGCAACAACAAATCCAGCACCTTCAATCTCCAGAAGTTCAACCCACCCCAGGGCTTTATGATCCCAATACTTCTCAACACCATCTACAGAGCCCTGACAACGCTCCTGTGGCCAATATGACCATGAACTTGGGACACCCACCAGTTGTTCCGCCCTCGCTACCGGCACAGACAACACCTACGCAGGTACTATACGAGCGTGCTCGTCTCGCAGCACAATCGAAAGCTTCACCAAATGCACGCAGATCCGGCCTTCCTTCGCAGCGCCGTCCTTGGACTCCTGAGGAAGAGACGGCACTGATGGCAGGTCTTGACAGGGTGAAGGGTCCACATTGGTCGCAGATTCTTGCTATGTTTGGCCCCGGAGGAACTATCAACGAGGTACTCAAAGACCGCAATCAGGTGCAGCTCAAAGATAAAGCCCGTAACCTAAAACTTTTCTTCCTCAAATCCGGTATTGAAGTTCCGTACTACCTTCAATTCGTTACAGGAGAGCTTAAGACCCGTGCTCCTAGTCAGGCTGCTAAGCAGCAAAAGTTGAAGCAACAAATGGCAGCAAAGACGGAAGGCGGCAGCAGTCAGTATTCGGGCGATGGCAATGCCTCGTCCGACGAGGATTCAGCTACAAATAGTGAAGCACAAGCCCAAGCCCGTGCGCAGGCGCAGGCTCATATAGATGCTGTGAATGCCCTCAATGGAGAGATCAACCGACAGGACAGCTTAAGCATGCACCATCAACAGACTCTCCAACAAGCCGCAGAGCCTCACCACCTTGGCAGGGAAATGCTCCAGCATGATCCCAACCAGCACCTTCACCATCACCATCATGCCAGTCTTCAAGATGAATCCGTCAGTCTCAATGGCATGGTTCTCGATGTTAACTCGGTAGCAGTACTTGGACAGGCAATAATGATGCAACAGGCACAGCAGCAGAAGGAGGAAGCCGAGCAACAAGCACAACTTCAGCAGCAGATGGAGGAGTTAGAAGAGAGAATGTGCCAACAACAAGCAGAAGCCGAGGCTCAGGCCCATGCACAGGTGCAGACCCAAGTAGGTCATGTCCAGGAGCAGCAGAATATTGAGGCAATCGTTTAGGAGTCACTCACTCAGTTTCGTTAATCCGAAAAATGATTTAGTGTTTGCAGCGCCTTGTTTTGATGTTTAACCTATTTGTGTGTGATGGCTCTGATGGGAGATTTGATATAGGGTGGCTAGTTTTTGATTTTTGCTTGGGATGGTTAACTGGCTTTTATGTTTGGTGTTCTTACGGGTCTGGTTGATCTATGTTCTGTAATTTTCCTTCGTCGAGTTCTGCCTTCAATTCGTGATTAGGGGTTTAGGAAAGGAGAGTGTTGGACATGCAATGGATCACACTTCACTGCCTAGGTTTTACGGTGGTATTCATTCTGTCCCTGCACTCTCCTCTCCCCATTACCTCTGTCTTCTAGTCTCAGCTTTTCTCAGTTTCTGGTGGATTGTGTTGTGCCTGCGCGTGGGTACTATGTATACCAGTGCCCGGAGTTATTTCTCACGGGAGGGCGTATCTTTTCTCCTTTCTTTTCTTGATATTACATGCACTTGGCTTGTTTTGATGGTGCTGTGGTGTTTTTTCTATATTTGCTCTTTTTGGTGGATACCTGATAAGGGAACTAGCTGCACATGACTTGACACAGATTCATAGTTGAAATGTCGACAGGTGGGAAATGAAAACACCATGCATGTGACAAAATTCAAGCGACATGGGGCACTTTTCAAGATTCCGTTATCTTTCGTCCCGGACCTTGGAATGCTTTCGTGAGAAACCGTACCATATCTACAAAATTCCAGAGACTATAATCTGCGAGTTTTGCATGTATCTAAGTTTCTGGAAATATGTCTACAACGATTGTGAAAAGCGGGAAATTAGTTGTTAGGATATAAACTACTTGTATCCGTATTTTTTATAGCTAAAACCTCTACCCACCATTCTCGGTAGTAGGGCCGTTACTCACTCACGCCTCCAAAAAATCGCAAAATACTCCCCATGCTTGGAAGTTTGTAACTTCCGTCTGAAACCTTGTTTGCTTTTCCTTGCATTGCATATAAGTTATGATATCTTAAGGTATGTCTATATATGGGGGGTTTTTTTTTTTTTTTTTTAAAAGGTGGAACGGGTGTTTCCGTTCTACATCATTAGAGAAAGGCTTTGGTCCCTTGTAAATTCTGAATGGTTGTTACTGCAGTAACCACCCCTGCTAGATTCATGAGCAGGGGTAAAAAGATATCAATACGAGTGCTTGGCTAAAGATGTCAATAATACGATATCTTTTATGCTTCTTGGCGCTGGGTTAGATCATTCACTTTGCACCAAAATATTCCCCTATTTGGGTGGCAATCATTGTCAAAAGGGACCATCTTACAAAGAAAAATACAATAACAGAACCATCCCAAAATGTCACAACTATCCTCCATCTGCTATGGATGCAAAGCCAAGCATGCATATACACTATATTCCAGAGTTTAAGCTGCAACTTATGCCGTTATGCATAAATAATCGAGAACGATATATCGAAGAATCATCCGAGCCCATGGTATCGGTAGTTTTTGGTTCGTTGGTATCCGCCATATCTGCCATATGTTGCGTTATGTTGTTGCAAGTTGATGGGAAACAACAACAAGAGATATCATATTGGAATTCCAAAACCTTCTTCTTTTTTTTTGCACTTTGGTGCTTACCGGCGGTCTAAGTGTTACGACATGGGTTGAGAGTTGTCATTTCTTACAGGGACCAAAACCTCTCTTATTAATAGAAGTTCTTGCGGCTTGGTGGACTACTTATATCTAAATGCATAGAGTCACGCCCAGCAGAGCGTGTTGTGCCCTAGTTGAGAGAGTGGTAAATTCATATAAGTCTCACAATTTCCAGTGGCAATTCAAACGTATACTAAATACTTACTGTAGTTTAGCTGTATAACAACAATAATCGGTTTTCTTTTAAGTCTATACCTCATTAAAAGGTTCGTACCTATACTTTTCGGAACAAGAAGCGGAAGCTTATGCACATACTGTACGTACAACTATATATATCCGGCCAACGTTATTAAAACTTGTGAGAGAAAGACCCAAATTACTGTACTTACCCGAGAAGTCTGAGTCTGCAAACTTGGCCTCTTTCCTTCCCATATACTGACACCCTGAAAAACTTTGTTTTAACGTTTTTGATTTAGATTTATTAACAATTAACGTTTCTCACTGTTCTATTGATGACCTTGTGGCCCAATGGCAAGGCGATCTACAAAAATGTTTAATCAAGAGATTCTAAGTTTTTATAACCCTGTTAATAAAGATTTTTTTTTTCCGCAAGATGTTTGTTGTTATCCGAACGTCAGTCGCCGGATGAGGTGTGTAGGAGGCTAGGCTTGTTTGGGAAACAGGGACTTCCTAATTTGGTAGCTTTGGTTATGCATCCATTCTACGAGAAGAGTTGCGGGTATAATATGCATTTATCACTACTCTTCCCATGCACATTGCAAACCACAAATCACGAAACCCAACATCATAGACCAACCTCTCTACTATGGTGCATAAAAACTGCTCAAAGAACCCAAGTCTTGTGAGGCCGATATCTCTTATTTCATCCACCGTGAATATATTGCACTTGTACACCTACCCACTTCTTTTCCATACTTCTTTTTCTTCAAGCCTCGGCTTCCATACCAATATCTCCCTCCCCAAGCTCCATATACCTTACAGCTTTCTTAACCCTCCTACTCCTTCTTTGCCTAATTTCCCCATCGACTAAACTACCAGTGGTTGTGAGAGGTGCAACCATATCGCTTACCTGTGCCACTGACACCCTCTCCCTGTTAACCACTGCTCGTTTTCCCTTCCTCGAGGCTGCAGGAGCAGGAGTCACCTCGCTGTCTGGCTCCTCCATTTTGGCTGCCGCGGGCTTCCTCTTCCACGAAACTTTAGCGGGCGGTTGGGTGGTAGTATTACCTACAACGGAGGGAGTCGGGGCCTTCTTTGCACTTCGTGCTCTCTTCGGTGGTGGTGTAGCAGTAGCAATTTCTCTCTCCATATCCTGATCCTCATCTTCCTCAGCCTCAATTTTTCCTGCTGCGCTCCTCTTTGTCTTCTTCGCTACCCTCTTTGGTTTCTTCTCATCTGCTTCGGCTCCTTCTTCGGTACCACTCATGGCATCTTCTTTTGCCTCAGCTTTATTAATCCGAGGCCTTTTTGGCGGGGATAGCCAATCCCCCTTCCCCTCAGGCCAATATACCCTGCCCTCCGCACCTCCCATACCAATTTTCTCTTCCGAAATAAGCTGTACCATAGGCTCAAGGACTGGAACCAGCTCTTGCTTAACTTGGTTCTCGGCTTGTTCCACCTCTTCCCCTTCATCCTCCTCGGCACCATTATTTTTCCTCTTCTGGGCCTTTTTTGCCTTTTTTGCCTTTTTCGGTTTCTTCAAAACCCTCTTCTTCAGCCCAGCTTTATTCTCATCCTCCCTCACATGGGGTATGACATCATGTATCTTTTCCCACCCAGGAATCTTGAATTTCCTCATCAGCTCAAATACCGCCTGTTCCTTGTCCTTTGCTTCAATCATTAGATCCATTGTATTCTCACAAGGAGGTAACGTTAGGACTCTAGCACTGTGTCTTCGCCGCTCCTTGTGCGTGACCGCACCGCCCCTCGACTCGGAATAATGCTGTTTTTGGGTGATTCCCTTCCGTGTCCAAGTCTTCTTTATCTCGGGGATCAATTGTAATATATCCAACGACCCCTCGCGCATACTTGGGTCCCTATTCAAGTTATGGTGATGCCAATCCAGCACAAGTGGAATATTCAGCTCTTTGCAAACGGGCAACAAATCATGCACACTCCAACACATATCATCATTCTCCAAGACCAGCCTCGCCTTCACTTGGGGGCTTAGTAGGGCATAATTCTCTCTAAACCTCTGTAGTGTAGCTTTCTTATCCCCAAACGTCCCACCCATATGCAAGATCATGACAGCATCTTTATCAGCCTGTCCAATGAGCCCCAAGTATCCCAATAGCTGGGTGTGATACTCTACATCCCGCACAGCATTCTCCACTACCTCTTTCCTCGGGCTGCCAAATTGGGTGAATTGTCCAGGGTGCATCGACAGCCGGTGGCTGTATTTCATTGCCGCTTTTCCTGCTTCTGCGAGGACGTCTTTAGCGAATTCAAGACTATATCCGTATACGGAATGGGATGCAAAGGGGAACATCTCTGATGAAATCCGGAGGAACTTAATTCCATATCTTTCATTCCAGTGGATGAGCTTTACTAGATCACGGGCATTTGCTAAGCCCAAGGACTCAACGTATTTCTGGCCTTCGGTGCCATGCTTGAGTATCGTATCAATTCGGCATGTCCGGGAGCAGAAGATCGGTGGATTTGAAAACCGTAGATACGTATTCAAACAAGCCTGTGAAAGCAATTAGGATTGCAGAGGGGATAATATAGAGAGACTTACAAATCCCAACCTCCCCTTCCATGGTATCGGCACATAATCGCTATTCACAGGCTGGGGCCGCTCCTCCGGCTCCTCAACCTCGCTTTCCATCCCTTCGTCATCCTCATCTATCTTTTTCCATTTCACCTGGAGTTTTTTCTTCACTGTAATTATTTTCTTCGCCGTCCTATTCTCATTGATCTCCACACGAGTGTCTGCAATTTCCCCATCATCTTCATCTTTCAACCCCCCCTTACTCGCCACCTTCTTTCCCACACTTGCTTTTTCCTTCCCCACGGGTATGGCTATAATTGGTTCCGGAATAAACATTCCACTTGCTTCCTGATCAGAAACTGGAGGACTTGATAATTCTGAACTGTACGGAGCGCCTTCCCCTGCAAAGCCCCCATCAAGAATATTAAACCACTCATCTGCCTGTTCTTCCATCACCGAAGAGTTGGTTGACACACCTATATTGGCCGCCACCCCAGATAGTGGTGGGATTGCAGGTATTGCAAGTGGCCCCTTACTTTCAGGCATTGCATTTGCCACCAAGGATCTTGTGGAGCGTCGAAAGCGAGTATTAAATGACTCTAAATAAGGTTGCGTGCGTCGAATGGGAGCTGGTGAACACAATGACAACAGTCTATGTGGCATTGCCTTCTGGATAAGGCGAAATGTACAAGATTTGGGGATGAACATGAACTACCTAGGTAATGGCAAACACCAATAATGAACGACAGCTCCTACTGCAAAGCGGCATCGTACGCAATAATAAGCCCACAGGGGAGACGGGCGGGCACTTGCGGTTCTGGAGTTTTCTTTACGTCATCACGATTCCCGAGATCGAGCTCGGTTCACATGAAGCCTATCTAGGTACTTAAGATGTACGCCATCCTGGTAGTCTTGATGCCCACACATACTATTATAATGGAGAATGTCATTGGATTCATTGAAACTAAAGTACTTGATGAGCTTACAGGATATCCTAAGGGTAAACAAAAATCTCGCCAGCATAGTACCCGCCCTAAATGTAAATATGTATGCCCATACCACAATAGTTAAAGCACATAAAGAAACGCCCCACCTAAGATATTCGTTATTTAACCGAGATTGATAGAGACAGTCTTGGCTATATTTCACAAGGCCACAGTTAGTCTCGGAAACGGTCAGCATGTTTCGATAGACGAAATTCCTCTTACTTTGAGTGTAGTTGGCAAGAGCAGCCTTTCCAAGCTCCCGCCCTATACCAGATTCTTTGTAACCACCGAATGGGAGTGCAAAGTGCAGAGCATTATAAGTGTTGACCCAGACGGTACCAGCCCTCAGCCTATTGGAGGCGTCCATTGCCAGCTTGAGGTTCTTTGTATGGATGGCAGCAGCCAATCCAAAGGTGGTGTTGTTACCGAGCTTAATGACTTCCTCGAGGTCTTTGAATTTAGCGATCGAGGCAACTGGGCCGAAGATCTTGAGATAGTTAGTCGCAAAACTCATCATGGACTTTATTGCATATTACACACCTCTTCTTGCATGATCTTCATTTCAGGCCTGACATTAGAGAAGATGGTTGGCTTAATGAAATATCCCTTGTCTCCAAGACGCTCCCCACCAATTTCAACCGTAGCACCGTCGCTTTTACCATGGGTAATATAACTAAAAATTGTGTCAGTATATTGCACGTTAAGTAAGCATTCAAAACCACCTACCCCATGATTCGGTCAAACTGTAGTTGAGAGACCTGTGGGCCTTGAAAGGTGTTTGGATCGAATGGGTCACCAACAACGTTCTTCTGAATCCTCTCCTTGAATTTCTCTACGAATTTGTCGTAAATTCCCTCTTGGACGTAGATACGAGAACCGGCACAACCTATAGCCTGTCAACAGAATACTCCGCAGGTGTCTATGCTTGTCGAGCTTACAGCATTGACCATGGTTGAAGAAGATACCAAAGTTGGCCCAGTTGATAGCCTCATCGATATCAGCATCGTCGAAAACAATGTTTGGGCTCTTTCCACCGAGTTCCAAAGTGACCTTCTTCAAGTTGCTGTTGGCAGCTGCCCTCATGATCTCCCTCCCGACTGGGGTGCTTCCAGTGAAGGCAACCTTGTCAATGTCCATGTGGTGAGACATAGCAGCTCCGGCAATTTTACCGATGCCAGAGATAACGTTGAGAACTCCGGGCGGGAAACCAGCCTCCTTGGCGAGCCTTGCAACTACCAATGCACCAAGAGGGGTCTGCTCAGCAGTCTTCAAGACAATTGTGTTTCCGGTGGCAAGAGCAGGGGCAATCTTCCACGTAAACTATCGGAGGAGGATCAGTACAGTGAAAAAGAACCAAGTTGATAGATGACCTCGACATACCATGAGAATTGGGAAGTTCCATGGAATTATTTGACCACATACACCAATTGGCTCGTGTTTGACGAAGTTAAACCTATCGGGTTGTGTATCAATGACCTTGCCGTGAACCTTGTCTGCCCATCCAGCATAGTATCGAATTGTGCCAGCAACTGCAGCAATATCACCCTTGGCCATTGTGATACTCTTTCCGTTGTCCAAAGACTCGATGGATGCGAGGAGCAATGAATTTTCCTCAATCAAGTCCGCAAGCTTGTACAGGAGTGAACCTCGTTGTGAAGGCCTCATCTTTGGCCATGGACCCTCCTGAAAAGCCTTCCGAGCAGCAGCTACAGCAATATCCTAGGTGATATATTAGACACCCTTCACCAGTACACGGAGGAGAATGATACTTACAACATCCTTCTCTGTGGCCTCATGCACCGCGGTAATGACTTCTTCTGTACTATAATTGAGATTAGGAGTAGCACATCGAGCTCTGGAGGATCAAGCTCACGTTGGGTTGATCTAGGTAGAGTGTAAGTCAATATTCAACATTTAACAAAGGCTGTAATTAAGGTCCAGACCCACCACTTCAAAGGACTTTCCATCGACACCTGCAACGAACTCATTGTTGATGAATCTTATTTCCTCTGGTCAGTCGTGAACTATCTCAAGGCTTCGATAGTACAAGGTGGCATAGCTAGCATAATAGAGGCTACACTCACAATCCTAATGGCTGGTCGTACTCCCCGACCGTTGGGAGCTTGATCCTGGTGGAAAGTGGAAGAGTCATGGCTTCTATATGGAGATATGTGTGTTGTAAACGACAAGGAATAATGGTACTTAGGTACTTCGACCTGTTAAGAGAGTTGGATGAAGGCAAGAGAGGGAGGGAGGACGGTATATAAGAGGTGGGGTAGGATGCGGGGCAGAATGCAGTCGCTCTAAATGTAGTCAGGTTGGCACCTCTAAATGCCTCCAGCGACCTTCCCCTGGTGGTCGCTCTGCAGGCGGAACCTGCATTGAGTAGAACCAGTTTGTACTCTGGTTGACCCGTAGATGGATAGTCTGGTTGGCACCCATAGGTAGACGGACAATCATGCCTGTTCCGCCTTCCGCCCACAGAGCCAAGTTTTAGTCTCGGTAGCCGCCTGAACGGCTGCGTCCGGACGGGGCATCGATTAGTCTCGATCAGACCCTCGTAGGGCATCTATGCCCCAGACACACTAAGCAATCAGGTTAGCACGGACATTGGCCAACCATTTCGGTCGACACCAGACTAGCCAACGTCGGCCGGCCGTCGTGTTTTCAGCGTCTTGAGAATAACATACCAATGGATGTATGAATGGTATGCATGCAGTCAACTCCAATGCCCTTTCGTCTATGAAGAACCAAGTTTTCATTTCAGCGTACCATTCCTGAGCGTGACTCGATTTCGTTGCCCAGGAGATTGAAATTCTCCAACAATTCTGTAGCAAAGTGTAATTATAATTTTTAAAACTTCTAATTACCTGCAATCGGCCCAGGGGCCACCAAATGCGTTGTGGTTGCAGGGATTTTCTCCCCTGCCAATTACACTGTATATCTCACCCAACGACATGTTTCATCGCTACAGCAACTGGAAATGAAGATTCTACCGCCCACAAAATTGAATTGATCATGTTCTTCGCCGAGGAGTAATCCATTAGCCAGCCTATTTATTATGCCGCATTTCCCTTTATAAAATCTGCTTCTATGCTGACTGCTACCAGATCGACTATAAGAACTAATTGATCCAGCCTGACCTCCCCTCCATCAGCTCTGAGTTCTATATGTTTCTGTAAGATTACGGCGTTATGAGGAGAGGAATATTGCTGACGAGTCAAGAAAGTGCTAAGTGCTTATATTCGTGGAACTATCTTAGAGATCGCTATAGTTTGAAGGCTATGGTGCTAGTAATCTAAGGAAAAATCTCTATATACATGAGTGCGATTCAGTCGCTTATATGTATTCTTTCACATCGTCACTTTCCTTCCTGAGAATTCCTGTATGCCTTGCGTTATTTTATTTTCCTTTTCAGATGACCAGCGAGAGTATTCCTACATTGTCACATACTCGAGGTATTTCTCAGGGGAATTCTGAGGAAGTTGATTTGCACCCATGGAAGAAAACTCGTGATGCCCCTGTCCATGAGACATTGATCAAGCTGGTTAGAATTCACTAATAGAAAGTTGCTATCCTCTGACCGATCAAACTTGTTTATGATATTGACCCAGTACAGGCAAACCTGGCTATAATGAAGTGCAGAACTCCGGCCAATCTGTTCACTATAGCTAGTCTGGCTTGCACTAGCCCCTCCAAGCCAGACTACACTATAGCCAGGTTTCACTATAGAGAGAGGGATCACGTGAGGTAATTCGGGGTGAGAAAAAAATTGATTTTGCATTCCGTGCATACTGTTGGCCGATATGATCAATACCTTTTATCATTGCAGGAAGCTACTCGAATATCCATCTCCAGTTTATTAAGCTCTGATATATGTTCTGCAGATATTGAGGGGATTACAAATGAATATCTTCAACATAATGAAGATATTCTTAATCAACATGCTGAGCCTGGTATTATATCTATGTCTGAATATGTTTCTGAATGTATTTCTGCTAGTATTACCTCTTCTGCTGGTATAGATAATGGTCTTGAGTCTCTTTTTGAAGCTGATACTTCATTTACACCACCACCTCTTATTAGTAGTTCTATAGCTCTTACTTTTCTTCAAGATCTTACACATTACTTTTACGCACTTTCAGTTTCTTCTCTTCCACCAGTCCCTGAATCTGCTTCTATTGATGTTTCTGATCTTGCAAAATCATTGACTTATACCCATCGATCTCTTAATTAGTATCTAGAAACACAGAAGAAGTAATCTAGTCTTGATAGTTGGCTTCATCGGTCTTAATTCTTATGTTTTTTCAAGTTCTGTCAAGTATACTTTAGGTGTAGCGGAATTAATAAATCACTGAAAGGCCTTCACTATCACTATAGTGCTTATTTCACTATAGCCAGGGCGGAATACGTGTGTGCAGAAACAATCCGGCCGATTTCTTCACAATAGCTAATTTTTCACTACTGCAAGGTTCATTATAGCCAGGTTTGCCTGTACATAGTTCGTATTCTCCTCACATACAGGGGTGTTATACCCAGATTTCTGTCGCTTAGCTAAATAGCCTTGAATTTGCATGCATGGATCATCAATGCTTGAGTCTAAGCAATACCAGGTTTCATCGTATCCTGGGATATGCAAGTTTATCTTAATTGCCATGAGATCGGCACCTTGGCCTGTGTACTGGCTTGCACTAGGCCTGGTGATGTATATACAACGGACGTCGAAAGCACGCCTAACTATATGTTAATAAAGTCATCAACGAGATTAAGACTATTTGGCTTCTAACGTTATTGTGATTATATAAAGGTTACCTTTTAAAGGCTGTTGAGATCCTGTCTATCTGTGCCCGCTTAAAAGTGAAAGTATCTGATTTTCCCTACTCAAAAATTACCTACCGTATATGGGTACTTAGGTAGAATTCGAACTCGTGACACAGCTATGGGTAAAATCTTACATACGTACAGTAGGTACTTTAAGAATATCGATGTATAAGTGATTCAAGTTTATGCCTTAGAAGCAGAAGCACTTAGGACCTGCGGGGTTACTTACGAGGGATACACGTGACGTGTATCCAATTACAAACAAAAGGCATATCTCAGTTGTCGATTCACTCACTCACTTCAAGGTCCTGGTAACGGATACCCTGACCTATACTGAACTAGTCAGGTTGATACTGAACAGGTGCATCTCAGGTCCGGTGACGGGTAACCACACTACGGTGAGAGAGAATATTTAGCTTCACCGTCAGTGCAAGTTTACTCTACCCGTTAATCTCTCTGGGCTTTCGAAAGAGACTATTCCCCTCCTACGTTATGTTCTCGTGCCAGACACCTTCTCTATATCACATCAACCATTTCGTCCTAGCCCATCCCAACCCCACTGTGACCCCAACCCCCATTACAAATCCTAACCCCACTGCATCCCCCATCTGCCCCATTCGTCTTCCCCAAGCCATCATATCCCCCCACCATAACGCCCGTTCCCCACCAGCCCTTCTTGCCGCCTTCAGCCCCACCAACCCGTCATGACTCTTTGAATTCCACGTAACCTGATACTCATCCTTCCCCCCCTTCTCAACCAACTTCCTCCCCCACTCCCCTAGTGTCTCCCTATCCTCAAACTCCACTATAGCCTTTCCCTCCTCTCCCCCATCCACGGCCTTCGCAATCGGCACCCCAAACCCACAACTGGTCTGCACCTTCCACACATCCATCACGAGCACCGCCCGCGTACTGGGGTGCACCTTCCCTACATCCATACCCATCCACCCAATCAACTTCTCAAACTCAGCTCTATCCTCCCCACTAACCTCCACCACCCTCCCCGTACAAAACATCCTCATAATCCTCGGTGAGTTTGTAAACGAATTAAACAAGATAGTTATTCGTCTATTTTCGTAGAGGTGAGATATCGTTTCCGCCGCGGAGCCGGTGTAATCGATATATGCGACTTTGTTTGGGCCGAGGATGGCGAAAGACGAGCCAGGTAGGCCTTTGGGCGAGATGTTAATCTGCACTTGGCACGTACGTCAGTTCAAGCTGTCGCGCAGAGGTTATGATTTTGTGCGGTTTTGCGGGGCGGATCGGACCGTACATGCTTCCCGACCAACGGTGCCGTAGCGGTCCAAAAAACGGCCTGCTTCAGTACCCATTCGGCCAATTCAGGTGTAATTCCATCGTAGTATTTCGGCATTTTAACGATAGTAAAGAAGTATAGAATTGTTATCGAGCAATTTCAGGCCAGGATTTCTTATGATACATAACGACTACTCCCGGTTAACGTAGCGGTAAACGGCCATCCAGTTGACTCATGCCCAGCAAAAGCTGCATGATGCCCAGTGTTTATATAGCAATATCCATGCACAACAACGTCATAGTTAAACTTTTATGAGACTCCAATATGCCGAAGCCCACTTTATCATCGGTAACCATGCATGGAAACAGTCCCCCCATTTGAGGATGTAGAAAATCCATAAAAGACACAAAACTCCTGACTCCATCATTATTCAGAGTGTTTGACCGGAATTTCCTGCTGCGGAATCAATTCAACCAGGGCAGCGATCTTCTCTGTTGCTCTGGTACCCACCTCCACCATTGGAGCGCCGCTTCCACTGTGGAGCGCGCCTCGAGCACCACCCTTAACCCCGCCGCCGCCTCCAACTCTCCCAGTCATTCCGGCTCTACCTGGGCCTCTCATATAGTAAGGAAGCATGGCTGGAACTAGGGAACTCTATTCCATGGTTGCAGAACCATTTCCACCTTGAGGCCCCCCTCTCATTCCTCCTCCACCGCTTCCTCGACCCCGTCCTCCCCTACCCGAAACTCCTCTCATCGGAAATCCACCACCTCGAGGCCCCCCTCTATGCCAATGACCACCTCGACCACTACCAGGACCATGGCTTCCAACATTAGAGCCAGTTGAAGCGGCCGGTCCAGACGGCACTTTGCCAGCCACCCCAAGAACAGTTCCAGTATTTGTTGCAGGAGGGTTCGTAGGCACCGTAGGAGTTGTTGGCTGGCTAGAGGAGGCTGCTGGAGCCGGAATAATAGCTGTAGGCGCCATTGCCGATGGCTGATTGGGTGCCTTTGGAGAACTACTTGCCCCAGTACTAACTGCATTACCAGCCTTAACTGCGGGAACATTACTAGCGTTGACCCCTCTCAGACTGCGTTGTAGCCTTGGCCCACGGCCTCCTCTAGGCCCAATTGGCGATTGTGCAGGAGCTTGTGTCTGCTGAGTAGTAGTGATACTAGGCTGAGCCGTGGCTGGAGCAGAGAGTGATTGAGGCGCTGTGCTTGCTTCAGGCGGATTCGACGTTGTGGATTTTTCTCTTTTCAAGATCTGTGGGGGCACGGGGGTTACTAAATTATCTCCGCTAGTTGCTACAATGGATGTATTCTGCTTCTTCAATATTGATATTGGTGCTTTAAGTGGCTCCGAAGTGGGAGTTTGTGGATTGCTCTCTCTACCGTTTTGACCACCACGATCGCGTCTGCGATTACGGCGGATTGGCTTTTGTTGGGATTGGGAGCCACTTTCGCTCGGTGCATTCTCTGGCACGGTTTGAGGAGTAGGCTCCGTTGGCTGAGCACTTCCTTCCCCAGACGCCTGATCGGTAGGCATACTAAGGGTAGTCGCTTGTTGAGCATTCCCTCCACCTCCCCTTCTGTCCTTCCGCTGCAAAGGCCCACCCAAACCCAGATCCCTTTGGAGTATGGCAGCAGCTATAGTAGCAGTACCCCTCTCTCTCCTAGGGGGCTTGGCACTTGCTGAAGCTGTGACTGGTGTACCCTGAGGTGTTGATACCTTCCATGTATCCGAGGCTGTGGGGGTAACTGGGGTTTCTGCGGTATTCTTAGACCTGCGGTTTGCCGCAGCTGCACCTTCGGAATTCACCACCCTCACTGCAAGCTTGACGGCCTTTTGAGTAGCTTTCTCTTTCTCTTTTTCCCTTTCCTTCTCTTTCTCCACTGTAGCCTTCCCAGAGGCTTTGCCCTTCCGCTCTGTTGATCTTTTCTCCCGTCGACTTTCCTTCTCCTTCTTTGCAGCTTTCTCCGCAGCGCTAGCTGATGCCCCAGCAGCCTTCTGTGCACGGATAAACTCGATCAATGGAGTGCTTGTTGGTTTATCCAGTGGTTTGTCAGTTCCGACCACACCGTCTGCAGGGTTCACTGTTGCATTGATACTTGGTAGAGTCGAAGCTGCTTGGAGAGGTGCCCCAGTCTTGAGAATTTCCAGGAAAGCAATATACTCAGGATCCTGGTCAATTGTTCCCTGGCGAGCGTCGCGTTTGGTGGTCTTCTTGGGTATCTTCTGAAACGGTGCAAACTCAACTTGCGGCCTAGCTTGGTTTCCTGAGCTATATGTGAGAAACGCATGGTTATGATGATGAATCCAACGCCAAAGCATACCTCTGCTGTCGGTGAAAATTCGTCCTTCGATCCCCTCACGTAGAGCAACTATCTGTTCCTGGGACTTGAATTTGATGGATGACCCTGCATGTCTAGAGGCCTTTGCACGGCTGTTAATTTAAGGCTCCAGGTTAGCATCGCGTCTTCGGTGGCTAACGAAGGAGGCATTTGTACTCCTCTGACACCTTCCCCTTCACAAATGAGAAATACTCAATATTGTCAAAATCAATCCATTCTGCTGTGTGGGTTTTAAATTCATCCTCCGTCATGGCCGGGGGGAGCTTTCGAACAAGAATCTTGAGCTTTGCCGCGTTACTAGACGTATTGCCGGTCACTGCTCTGCCTGGCCCTCCCCCACCACCTTGAGCACGAGATGATCTCTTCTCAAGCTTTGGCTCATTGTTTGCTGCTGAAGACATGGATTAAAAATATAGAATAAGATGTATGGACTGTGTTGAGAGAACTCCGTGTCCAGCGACACAAGATTGACAGGTTCTGGGTCCTTGGAATGACGCTATACTCCGTAGACCGTCAGTGATTTACAGAGGCGTGCCAAGGCTAGTATCGATCTAAACCATACGGGTAAAAGAGTAGGATGGTAGAGAGGCGGTCCCGGAGTACAGAGCGACCTCGCTGAATCTGCGCCTTTTCCTGCCATTCCGGTGTTTACATAGATATCCAGTCTTCTTCATATCCCAAGGCCTTCTCGAATCAACGCAATCGATAGTCGACCAATATCTTTAGTATATACTCTTACCCCGCTAAACAAGCAGAATCCGAACTCCTGCCCTTGCGATCTGTTTACATCGACATTCCGGGGGGTTCCATTCCATCCTCGCCACTTAAATCCGGCGGCCTACAATGGCTGCGAGTGACAGTGGGGCGAGCAGTAGTGGTAGTAGTACTAGTGGAGTTCGCAGTGATACTGCTTCACCTCCACCGTTACCGAAGGTCCCAATAAGTGGCGGAGAGGCGAATGTCAGCAAAGGCGGAGGTGTGGATGAATGGCTTGAAACGGCGAAGAAATGCAGATATTTACCGGAGGCCGATATGAAGAGGCTATGCGAGCTCGTTAAGGAGTTCTTGATGGAGGGTAAGTTCGATATCCAGTGCTTGTTTACAGGGCCTACTAAGCCTCCATAGTACATGTTCTAACAGCGAAGATACATAGAGAGCAATATTCAGCCCGTAAAGACACCAGTAACAGTCTGTGGAGATATTCATGGACAGTTTTATGACCTTATAGAACTCTTCAGAGTGGGTGGTGGTTATCCGGATCAAGTAAATTATATTTTCCTGGGAGATTTTGTCGACCGGGGATATTTCTCACTGGAGACATTTACCCTTTTGATGTGTTTAAAAGCGAAGTACGGCTTCTGTCACTCATTTGTGGTTCTAGCCAAAAAGCTAAATCCGAGCTCTCATAGATATCCAGATAGAATAACACTCGTCCGTGGTAATCATGAATCCCGTCAAATCACCCAGGTCTACGGCTTTTACGAAGAATGCCAAACAAAATATGGAAACGCTGGGGTATGGAAGTCTTGCTGCCAGGTCTTTGATTTTCTAGCACTGGCTGCTATTATAGACGGAAGGGTATTATGTGTGCATGGGGGGTTATCCCCGGAGATCAGGACGCTAGATCAAATCAGAGTTGTTGCTAGAGCACAGGAAATTCCTCATGAAGGAGCATTCTGTGACCTTGTCTGGAGTGACCCAGATGATATTGAAACCTGGGCCGTATCTCCGAGAGGAGCAGGGTGGTTATTCGGAGATAAAGTTGCTAGCGAGGTAGGTTCTGCTGGTTAGGCTTGGTACCCTCTTCAAGTGTCATTCAATGAATGCTAACACGTTTGGGCAAAGTTCAATCATGTCAATGGCCTACAGCTGATAGCCCGAGCACATCAATTGGTTAATGAGGGCTACAAGGTGTGATCCAAGTTTCCATAGTAGATTGGACAATTGACTGATATATATTTTCTAGTATCACTTCACTCACCAGGAAGTCGTTACAGTCTGGTCAGCCCCTAACTATTGCTACCGTTGCGGCAACGTAGCTTCTATAATGCGTCTCGGAGAAGATCTCAAGCCGAACTTCAAGGTATTCAACGCCGTTCCTGATGACAAGCGGTCCGTACCCCCTGGCAGAGGTGGCAGGGGGGAGTACTTCCTATAGTATTGTCTCTTTATTTTGCGTCATTTGTGCAGATGGCGGGGTAACGGAGTGGGCATCAGGGCCAGCAATTGTTTAAGACGTGTTTCATTGCGTGTTTCCTCTTTTGGGGGCTTGCTAACAGTTTTCTATCCTCTTCTGCGGGCATGGGATTTGTTTGGTTCGTTATGAGCCATAGGGTATGATTATGATGATAGGCTCGGTAGTTATTGGTTTGTTACAAATACTTTTGGATTGGGGTTCGGGCTTTCTGCTTCATATCATCTTAGAATCTATGCAATCACGTACATGGGGAATTTCTTGCTCAATTCGATTAGACGCGGGTTAGAAGTAGATTATTTATTTATATAAAACAGGCTTATAAGCATTGTTTAAGAAGAGTATTATTACCTCGTGTGCCACTTCGATTGATTTTGTACAGTGCGCCAGTTGTGTGAGCAGTCTTAATCTTATTAAATTAAAAAGACATCCGTCAGTCTAATAGGTACGATCGTAGTCCCGCACTAAAAAAATGTATGAATAAAATGTATAAAATTAAATTTGATCAAAAAAAAAAAAGTTGATTTTCACTCTCTCTCTTTTGTCTATACCGAACGCGAGTGTAATCCGGTATCGCCATCTCATGGGGAGAATTCTCTGCAGAATTACTTCCCTGAAGGATGTTTCTCATTCTTAAGACCACTCGAGACCGCGGATTACTCTCACGGGCGGATGGCCACCACGAGATTCGAACCGGGCGCTCAGCGCTCGTTGGATTAGTAACAGACTAAAGAGAGAGAGATATGAAAACCTTCCCAGTCTGAAGCCATTACAGCTTGATAACTACTTCACTAGTTCTGGCTATATAAACCATGCTCTAAACTGCTCCACGCCAAGACCAGATAAGCGCTGGGGCACAATGCAGTTGTTTTGTTATGGCGCTCGTATTTGTGTCACTGCAGAACAGAAAGCCAACACGAAGCGATCGTTATGAAGATGTACTAGGCTCGGACCTGAAGATAGAGCAGATCCACGAATTGTAATTAGAGTTCATCGGTCTCACGCCGCCGCCGATTATACAAAGTTGGTTACGGTGTGGGTTGTCTAATTTGTTTGCCAGTGCCTTGCCGTGTATTGTACATCTATAAGTGTTGGTTGAATGGCTGATAGCGTCTATATTACGGAAGCCGAGAGATTGGTGATAGCAAAGAAGGTACTAGAGAAGGCACGCTAGAGATGGCAGAATGTTTGGGGTGTGGGTCGTAGTCTGGTTATGTGGGTCGGCTCATTCTCAACCCCACATGCGTCAGTTTACAATTAAAGGTTTCTCTAGTCTGGCTTGCACTAGCCCCTCGGTAGAGGTTTCTCGACGTTGAAGCCATTATTGGGAGACCCTCGCCCTAACTACATACCCGGATTTAACCAGACTAATCAGGATTGGTCTCTGCGAAATGCGTATAAGGAATATTCTAATATCCGACGACGAGGCGAATACCAACGTTAAGCTGCCCACTGAGCATTCACATTGCATGGGGCTTCTTCGATTGCGAGAACCCCTGCTCCACGGTAGCCTGGTGCTATCAGGGGAAGTGAGCACTCCTAGTCTGGTTGTGAGTACTCCATACACATGTTCCAACCACATATACTAAACGACGAGGTCAACACAATGTACCTCTCGTGATCCTCACCTGTTGGATTGTGCAATGCAGCCAAGGATGTCAGATTTACCACATTTCGCTATTCAACGTGGTACAGTGTGACCGTCAAGGCGCTGGTGTTCAAGACTCGGGATGGTAAATCCATCTAAACTGGAAGTATTCAATGCGGAAAAAAGAAATGAGAGTTGCGGATATACCCGTAGGGTAGGAGATAGCAATACGGGAATTTATCGTCTGGTACAAACATTGGGTACTGGTAGTGGTACCTACTGTAGCGATGGGTTATGTCACATACTTATGTACTTTTGATGTTCAAGAATCATGGCATCTTAATGCTATGGTATAGGTTGGGAGGAGAACCGATCTTTCATCTGCAAGGCCAGAAAAATCAATACTTTGATTCCAAGGAGCCGGAAGGGAGAGTGGGTCCTGACTAGGAGGTCAAATGATCTACCTGCTACCTACAACCAACACATCGGCCCCCAAATTTTACTCATGGAACCCGGATTTGAAGGCATCTGGAAGCAGGAGACTCGCAAACAGAGGCATGACATGGTCAATGTGGGCAAAGATCCCCGCAGTAAGCGAGTGTTGCCCAATTGGTTCTGTTGCTAGTAAGCGCCCATTTAGAAACGGACCGGGGCAGGCCAATCACTCACGGGGGACAGGGCTGCAGGTACAAACCTAGCTTATCCACCAACACTCACCAAATACACCTGTCGGGACGGTAGTTAACCTGCGATGTTGAACCTCTCTGGGAGCCCTGCACCAACCCATGATATTGGAAAGGGGGTTTGAGATAGCATATTACATTATCGCGATAACAAGTACGTACCTAGCATCTTGATGAAGGCACAAGAGACACACGAAAAGGTACCTGCTGAGCATCGCATTCCTAAGTAGCGATGATGCCTGTTTGACAAGGATGATAGCGAGAAGATATTTACAAACTTGGGCTAGTGTGGCGGTTTCGCTGTCTTGAAGTCACCACCGCGTTCTGCATTGAGGTCTTCATAGCAGTCTAGTGGAGGGGATACATTGTTACAACCTCGGCCGTCGAATGTGTCTGGTTTATCCCTGACGACTTTTCATCATTGGTTCGAGCTTTCATCCAGACCATCAACTGATCAAGGGTCAGGGTGTGCACACAACAACTCGTGATAACCCCCAACCGTGTATTCGGTCACACTGAAACCTCTTCCACCCACCTCCCCAATTGTAAGTCGAACTAGGTAAACAGCGTTATGTTGGCTTAAGCAACCGCAATACTACACAATAATGAGGGCCTTCGACGAACATGCATTAGCCAGTGCTGGTCTCATTTTTGCCAACTCTTTTGGGGACCTAGATCGACCGGTCAATGTGGTGAAGGCTTTGTCTCGCAGTTTAAGGGCCAGGGGATATCCCACTCAGCAGCTCCTAATACCCGCTGTCCTACACAGCGAGAAAATATTCTGTCAACTCAACGGGTTTAGAACCATCTTGGTACTGATGCCTCGCCTGCAATTCTGTGGTTCGGTTCATGCCGGTACCTGTACACTATTTCCTGGGCTTTCTGATTCCCCTGGGCTCAATCATCTAAGTACGAGCTGCTTGAAGCTCTTGCAGCTCCTGTACTATATTGGTATTCTTTGATTCCAGGGCATTTATTTTAAATTTTGCACCTTCAATTTTCTGGCTTGTCATTTGCTCCCACCATCGATCGTCCCTTCTACTGCGCACTACACCCCTCCCCTTCAATATTCCTCTACATAAATCTTTGCGATCGCCACTTGTTCTCATTTCGTCTCTGTTGAAAAACACACCAGATCCCCGATATAAAAACATTCAACAGAGACGACTGCCTGACGTACAAGCTTCCACTATTCCAGATGGCTCGCCCTGTGCTGAATCCTCGCGCTTCGGTCGAATCTCTACGCTCAATACATTCTGTATTATCAACAACATCAATAGTACCAAAAGGAGCTGGTCCAGCAAGCTCTCCGTTACAATCATGCGCAGCATCCTCGTCTCATTTTTTGTTTTCGCAAGGCTGTTCGGTATTATGTGTGAAGCATGACACTCTGAAGCTTGATAGAAGATTTGAACGTCACTCGAATGATGTGACGTTAATTCAAGTAGATAACAGTTCAGAAGCAGGATATGGCCGGGTAGTCAGCATAGACAGTTCGAAAGAAGCAATTGTGTGGGATTTCAGAGATGGAGATGAGCTTCATCGGTTCAGCCCTTTTGAAGAAATACGGGTAGCAGCATGGATGCGGAATGGAAACCTTAGTCTGGGTATGACACAAAGACAAACAGTAGCCAATGATATTGCCGCTGACGAGTTTCTAGGTGATTGTAAGGGAAGTGTTGTCATCTTCAATCCAGCGCAGGGAGATTCGATATTGTCTCGGACAGTCTCAAATCCAATTTGTGCTCTTGCTCCCTCTGCTGATTGCACGACCTTCGCACTTGGGTATTTATGGTATGTAACAGTTTTGGAAACTCTAGCTGATGTTATCCTAGATACAACAATGGCTCAATCTTAGTAGCTACTCTCACACCGTTCACCATTCTCTACACCTTGACCACCTCCTCTCTATCACCGTCTCCTATAACTTCACTGGCATGGCATACCTCATCTTCAAAGCAAAAATCCGACATGCTAGCGACACAAACGAGGGATGGGGATTTGAGAGTATGGAGCGTTGCTAAAACGATTGAGTCTGGCGAACCTGCAAAAGTTGTTCGGATTCTTAGCAAGGAAGGAGGCAATAAGAAAGGTAACAACTGGTGTGCATGGTCGATGAAAGGAAGAGTTGTGCAATATTCAGAAGGGTGGGTAGCCATTATTTAATGCGTTTATATATTGCAGCTCAAGTGGACATGCTTATGGCTAACAAAAGCTGCGGCGCTTGATAGGGAGACAACCATCTGGGACGTTCGAAATAAGAAAGTGTTCTCAGAAACTGTTGACACACCAGCGAACCTTTCTGGGATTGCAATCTATGGGCTTAAAGGAAATTTATTCACAATCACCGAAGACAATACTGTGCAACAATATGGGCTATATCCGCCAGTTGTTACTGCGACTGTACAACATCTTCCAACTGTGCCACCACCGTCTCCACCATCGTCTATTGAAGAAAAAAAGAACCAACCTCAAGAGGAGTCCAGCCATCAAATTGAAAGGCTTAACCTGAGAGAACATGACTACAATGTTGCAATTATGTCTCCATTGGGAAAAATAGCACACGAGTTGGAGTTATTGGAGAAGATGGAGGCACAAGGGCTCGGCATAAGTAACCTTGTCCCACAAAGTATGCAACGAACAGTATCTGCCAGTTCTAAAACTTCAGTCTCTTCGATGGGCAGGCGCCCTTCTGTTGCGTCCACGATGTCAACGGTATCAGTAAACAGCGAGACGAGGTCTATCAGTGGCCAACGGCCCTCTTTAGATATGAGCGAATATGACATGAATACGCCAGTTGCTAGGAGTCGTCAAAATTCCGTCACTGGGCGAGGTAGCCTCGACCACGTCCAATCTTCCCCTAGTAGGAGGCCTCATCCACTGGCTCAAGAAATCATTGCAAGCCCCATCGATCAGATGCCCCCGAGGACGATGCTGGACCTTTTTAGCAATATCAACGCAAGATTACCATTTGTAATTAACGATAGTCCTCACGCCCCAACCTCTGGGAAGAAGGATGAAGATGTCTTGAGGAGAGAAATGCTGTACACAATTTTTGGATGGAAAGGTGACGTCGACAGCTTGATCAGGGACGAGTGTGAGTAAGCAAAGATATTAGGGATTTACATATCGAATTTACTGACTGGTTACAGTGGACTCTGTGGATTCCCGATCATTAACTGCCGTGATGCTTCGCATGTGGCTAGGGGAATTGGATCAAAATTCCCTCTCTGTATTGTTGGGTTCGGATTTTATGGTGTCCGCTGACTGGCTGTTCCTCGCCCTCAGTGCTATGGGTGTGTGGTAGTGAACCTCCTGATTTTCGTATCAATTTAGCTAATTATTGTGAAGATGGTAAAAAGGCATGGGATACTGTGGCCCGTGCCATGGTGATGCGCTTGGCACAGAAAGGAGACATTCACACTGCAGCTGTGGTGCTGCTGGCTCTTGGAAACGCCAAAGATGCGGTTGATATTTATGTTACCCATAACATGCATATGTAAGTCTCAGAAACTCCTTGGGATTACTTTCCGCTCATGAAGTTATAGGGAGGCAGTGATCCTGGCAGCTTATCTTTGGAAGAATGACTGGAAGAAGCTGTCTCAGATGGTCAGGAAATGGGGAGAATACGCAGTAGCCAATCACGATACTTCATTGGCAGCTAGATGGTATGTTCTCGTATACGCTGTAGTGGCAAGATGCAACATACTAAACACCTATTAGTTTCGCTTGCTGTGGAGCAGAGACGCCTGAAGAGGTGCAATCACCAATTACGCCTGTATCTCACAAGAGGCAGAAGTCGGAAAGTGAATCGATATCTAGCTTCATTAAGAACCTCCCATCAGCAGGTTCTCGAGCATCTTTGAAGTTGGTTACATCAACTTCGCCTCTCAAGCTTATCACAACCTTCCCAACGCCTGATAAAGCTACGGCATCAGAGAAGACGGCGGCTGAGAAGGATAAGCCCTCTATCGCGTCAAGGTTCTTTGGATGGGCTCATGACAAGCACTCTATTAAAACTCCTGTTCAAACTCCCATTGCCATGTCAGCAGTTTCTCCTACAGAACAATGGAAGGCATTCCCAGTCTTCCCGAGAACCCATACAGCAACCCCAAAGCTTCCTTCGGTGGATGAAATTGGCTTAGAGGAGAATCCAACTCAGAAACGCCCCTCACAAGGTCTTCCTTATGAGACTAAGCTTGACCTTCCGAAAGTGGAGCCAAGGGCACAACAAGGTCTTCCTTACGAGACGAAGCTTGATATTTCGATGATGGAGAGCAGGCCTGCACCCGCACCTAAAGAACCATCGATGTCAATATCCTCTCCCGTAGGGAACAGTAAGGAATTTGGAAGTACATTGGCAGATAGACTCACACAGCCAGCCGTACCCGTGACTCTAGGACAGCAAATAACTCGTTCCGGAACGCCTCAGCAAAAACAGGGTCCCTTCAATGAGAATATCTTCCGAAGTGGGGCCCCGGGCCCTGGTAGATCACCTTCGGGATCTCCACAAATTGGGTCTAATCCTGGACGAGTCCTTCCGGTCCGAAGGTCACCAGCCGGCTTACAGATCCACTTCCCGACTATGGATGGAATTTTGAATGGAGAAAATGAATTACCACCTCCAGTTATCAAGCCTGCCAGAATTTACCGATCTGTGTCCCAGAGGGCTCCGTTACGTGCAAGTGGGTATAGAGGAAGTGGGCGAGAATCCGATGATTCTTTGCCAGATATCGAGGAACGGGAGGAAGGACGTTCCAGGAGCCGTCGCAGGAGGGGATCACAGGATCGTCGTGGTAGAAGCTACAGCCGAAGGCCTGGCGATGGGAGTCACGTGCGGTCACCTTCTAGCCCCTTGCCATTCTCCCCACAGGCGGACTTGTACAAGGAGAAAGAAGATGATTTTGACTCAGATGAGGGATACTATACTCGTCCCCGTGGCCGCCGAGAAGAATCAACGGAGCGCGGGCGTGGTCGCAGTAGGAGCATCCAAGGTGGTTCCATCATTAGGTCACCTTCCAGTTCGCTACCAATGTCCGCACAGGCACACCTCTACAGGGGTGAGGAAGAAGACTCGTTTGACGAACAATATTACACCCGTGCAAGATCCCAAGCACGGGCCGGCTCTCGTGTCAGAATGGGGTCCCGTGCACAGTCTAGGGCTCGCGATGTATCACGACCCCGTACTGAGTCTCGTATTCGAGTTCGTGAAGAGTCTCGTCCACGTGGTGAGTCTCGAATCAGAGCCCGTGAAGAGTCTCGTCCCCGTATACGTGAGGAGTCTCGCCCTCGCATGCGTGAAGAATCTCGCTCTCGCATGCGTGAAGAATCTCGTCCTCGCATACGTGAGGAATCTCGACCATGTCCGCGTGAAGAGTCTCGGGCTTGTGGTGAATCTCGAGCTCGATCTAGGCAGCCTGATGATCGTGGACGTTCTGCCATGCGAATACCTAATATGATGCGATCACCGTCAAGCCCATTGCCAAAGTCGCCTGAGGCTGCGTTCTATCAGTATGACGACGACGAAGGTGATGACGACGTTCACATTCGTGCAAGGTCAAGGCGCAGGGATGATTCTCGACCTCGCGGTCGCAGGCGTGAGGAGTCCATGGCTGGGGAAAGAAATCTAATGGATGAAGGCGAGGATTCGGACCTGCACCGGTCTAGATCAGAGAGGACGTTGACTACCTGGGTTAAACAATTTGACCGTAGCGCTTCAGTTGATAGAAGGCCATCTGTTCCGGAATTGCCTTCTCGAGCAATGTCCGTCAGAGGTCTTCAGGGTCTTCCAGCTAATCCCAGAATTTGGAAGGGTTCTCTTTCCAGAGCAGCTTCTCCTGTTGGTACACCTATGAGGGGAAGGTCTCCCGCTCCAGGAAGGTCCCCACTGATCAGTACCCCAATGAATGCCAGTTCCTTTAATGAAGCTTTATTATCGATGCCTCCTGGGACTTTTCCAGGACGGGATATGTCTCCAGCTCCGCGCTCAATGCTAGGTGACAGAGCACGATCACATTCCCGCGGACCATCAAGTCTCCAAAACACCCCGCAGGTACCACAAGAGTTTCCTTTTGGAGATAACCACAGCGCGCTCTCTCAGGCCCCACCTATGACAAACGGGCGAAGCCAATCCGTTGCTGGCCATGGTAGGAGGCCATCAATGGGGAAGCACGTCCCTACTCCCTTAAGAAATCTCACCTTCTACCCCACTCCTAAAGTGCAAGCTTCAGTGTCCCAGCCACCATTACCGATCGACATGCCTGTCCACCCAGCGCTCCAGCTCAATCTCCCATCCATAAACGGTACAACCAAAATCTCCGCTGGACCGAATTCGCATTTTAGACTTGGAGGAGGAGGGTCAATGAGGGGGAAGGGATCGATGGATCTGGGGGCGCATACGATTGATAGTATTTTAGGAGAACCTCAGGGTGCGGCGAAGGGGGGATTGAATCATAATAACTTGATTATTAGTATTGGTATGAGTAATGCTTGTTTGGAGGAGGAGGCAAAAACGGGGAGGATGAGTCCGCCGATTAATACACCGCCGATGAATGGGGATCCAAGGCTAGGGATGCCCCTCTGAAGGGGACGCATTTATGGATGAGGGATTTCATGTTCATTCTTTGGAGTTGGATGCGACTAGAGTGCGCCTGTTCTAGAAGGTGGTGGGTATGTTCGTCTGATTCGATTCGTTCAGTCCTTTATACCAGTTTCCATTTGTTGTTTTCGCTCACTTTTTTTTGAAAGAATATTGTTTTTCTTCTGTCTTGATGAGGTTATGAAACAGGTTATTGGGGGTGTCATTAGGGAGGGAAGTGAATCATGGACTATAAAAAAGAATTTTTGGGATTGAGGGTTGGGAATAGGATAGGATTAATTGGGAGAGGCCAGCTAGCTAGTAGGTAGGGCTTTTGCTTTATATAGGATAGGTAAATTTTTGGTGTTGAGAGAAATTGGCTGAACCTTGAACTCGTTAGATGTCCCATTTTTGGAATTGAGGGTACTGATGTATTGCAATAGGTAAACCAGTGCCACTGCGCGTGACCCAAGGACTTAGTTCTACAAGTAAAAGAGAGCCGAGTGCACAAGTGCACAATGAATCTAGCTTTGGTTGGCTTCCCAGTACTCAACTTACCCTCCCTCAATTTTTGATAACAATTCACTTATCCACCGCCTACATTCCATCACTATGTCGTATATTATTATAACTATAGTGCCAACACAGAACGCAGCACATAACGTTGTAGGGTAACGGCCAAAACAACCACCGTAAAAAGTTAAATTTTAAAATACAGTTAAACTACTTACGACTTTAAGTTAACCATGAGACAATTACTACAGCATCAAACAACCGAAAGCAAAAGCGAAGAGTCGAGGAAAAATAAAACCCAAACCCTAACCCGAACCCAAACTCAACGCCTGAGTACTTATGCGTATGTGTATCTGTATGTGGATGCGACATCTTAACAACGGCAACCAATTGTACGTATGCCTATCAAACGCTACAACGTTATGTTGTATGTAGCGTTTTTCTCCCTTCTAAGTAACCTCAGCAACTTTATACCACCGTCCCTCTCGCCCTCCAGCCCCTCCACGCCAGCGCCCAAATGCCACAAGCAGCCGCCACACTTCCCCCCATAACCCAAAACGCCACGTCATAACACTCTTTGCCATAACACACCGCCGGCGGTGCTCCATCACCAGCATTAACCACCGTCATACTCAATAATCCTTGAGCAGAATTAGGGGCTTTGTGGTAGTATGCTCCAAGCATATTCAAAATGTGCTCCTGTGCCTTTCCAGCATTATCGTAATTCATTGCAAACACGACGCCATAAAGGGTAGCGCCAACAGCGGGGGTCACTGAGATGATTCCCCAATTTGTGCCAAAATTCTCCACGCCCCAGACTAGCGAGACAATCGTTGGCTATGTGCATACCCAAGTCAGCAGGGCCAAAAGTAGAGTAGGTAGAACTTACTGCCAAAGTAAACACGGCTCCATACCCCGCCCCCATCGCACTACTCACCAACCAAAACCTCTCCCCGGCCTGATGTACTCCGCCCGCTGCAACAAACAGTTGTGCCATACCCATGAGCCCAGCAAACCCAATCAGCAGCCACATCCTACTAACCGTCGGCTTTCCGCCCAGATATCTATTCCACCAACCTAGGAACCCCGGTTCTGCTGCGTGGGGAGGAGGAGGGCCGACGGGAAGGGTAGGAGCAAGGTAGTCGGAAAGTGAACCGGCGATGAGACGCGCGATTGTGGACGTGAGAGCGATAATCGACACGTGGGTGGCAGTAGAGATGTGGTTCTGTTGTTGGAGGTGAATGGGGATGCTTGTGGGAGCAGCGGCGGTGTCGGGGGTGTACAGGGAGCGGATAATGGTGCCCATCTACAAGGACAGGGTTAGTATTGTAAGAAATGGTAGCCCCGTTGAAGTGACCCTCATGGCTTGTGGGGGGAGTGGTTAGTAGGAGTGGAGAGAGGAGATAACAAACATTGTTGATGAACGATTCTCCTGGCCCTGTAGTCAAAAATACTCCGGCAGCGAACAAATACATTGTGGGATCAGTCAAGAACATCCTAGTGCTCTCGTTCAACCACCCCTTCTTCTTCCCAATCTCCCTCCAACCAACCTGCTCATCCTCCCCAGTTCCATAACCCCCAGCTCTACTCACCGCAGTCTCCCTCAACAGCGGTGCAGTCTCATTAATTTCCTGACTATCTTCCACATCATCCTTCTGCCCTTTGACCTCTGGCAAAATCGTCAACCCACACCCACCCAGCAGACCTACACTCAACAACAAGCCCGCAAAAAAAACAAATGCCCTCGCCACGTTTAACCCCCCCGGTTCCCCATTCGCCCCCTCCCCTCCAAACGCCCTACTAACAAACTGCGCCTCCCACAACGAACTCAACCCAAACGCCGCAATCGGCAGAGCAAGTGCTATTCCTCTACTATTGCCCGTAAAGTTCTTCGCGCACGTGGTAACGCCAGAGAAGTACATACTTGATGTACCGCAGCCGATGAGCACGAATGCGAGAAGCATGATGTGGAAGGGGAGGTTGTTAGTGAATGCATGTGCAGCGAGGAGGTATGCTGGGCCAAAGAACATGGCTGACAGGAGGGAAAGTTTGGCCGGGCCGTATTTGTCGCAGATGGCGCCGAAGATGGGGACTCTATACCCAGCACAGCGTTAGCTAACTAATTCCTTCCGTAGACCCGGGGATGTAGACTTAGATTTAGGACAACGTACGGGAGATACATGCCCACCTCCGCAGCGATACTTATCCCATTAATCTGCAACTGTGAAAACCCGAGTTTATCCTGGAAAATCGGTGCCCACAGCGAGAATAGCAGCAAGCTTCCTGCACACAAGCTATACCCATCCAAACATCATTAGCTCCCCATCTCGTATCGACAATAGCGAGAGCTAGCTACCAGTTCAGCATCGCACTGCAAAACGCAATCACCTGCACCCTCCTCCTCGCACTCTGCTCCGGCTCCCTCAAAGGCCTCATGGCTCCACTTTCTCCTTGATCAGAGTAGTCTTCAACCGTCCAAGAAAATCTTGTAGACGCAGGCGAGACCCGCAAAGAACCGTCGGTGTAGTTGGAGTCTTAAGATTTGTGTGTCTCGGACGCGAAGCCGACACGCTTATAGTGTGCTTAGCTTTGGCGATGGACTACAGCACACCAAAGAGTGGATGCAGCAGTGAAGGAGGAGCAAACGGAGTTAAAAAGAAAGGGGAAGACAAAAAAAAAAAGGCCCAGGCGGGATAGGGGAATTATGGAATAAACGAAGTAAACAGTCGTTGAGCTCTCCCGTCCGTTTGCGAACGAGCGAACAAGCGAACAGAAGAGTCATATGGAGTAGCCTGGTAAGTCATCAAGTCATCACAACGATTACTGACAAATGATGTAAGAATTTGCGATTACGATTGTCTTCCGTTATTTCTCATGTTAATTAATCCCCCAGACAAGTGCTCATTTCCCCAAGCCTCAACCCCAAACATTTATTTGGGTAGGACTGTCGAACACGCATATCAAGCATCGGGCGTGCAGGAGCGGTCCCGAATGTAGCCCGTATCAGACATCACACGAGGCCTTTCCCTCTCCACTGCCTCCAACATATCCCCTCGCTCCCTCTCCCTTGAAAACACCATCTTCCCCTCCCACACTCTCCCTCGACAAACCCTGAACATAAATTCACCTCCCCCCGCAAACACGCCTCTCTGCCTAACCATATTCCACTCACCGCCAAAATCATTTCTTGCAACACTCCCGTACAATCATCTCCCGTCAACTTCCCTGTAACCGCCCCTATCATGTATGTAGTCCAACCATTTATCTGTTCATCTTCAGCCGTAGAAGTCAGAATATTCCCGGCCGTCGCTGCAGCGAATAGGAGGCCACAGACATCCCGTATGTGACTAAATACGACCCGCAGGTTGTGGGAACGTTGTCTTCACAGTAAGGGAGGAGGGAGGTAACGGTGAACCAGAAAATGCCGGTCCGAAGTTGGACCCATTCATCAGGCAGGATGACACCCCAGTAGAGGGACGAGCTGGGAAATGATGTAGACTAGAGGAATGGTGGTTGGATTGTGCAGGCAAATGGTGCCACACCTGGTTTGGGGAGCTCGATAATTCGAGGTGATGGATCAGGAAAAGCCGTGTAACACTGACAATGTCTAGCTACATTTGTAGATGTTTAGATGTTAGCCTTGGAGCTATCAAAAATATCTCCCTTAAGGTAAGGGTGGATGTAGGACAGAACACTGCTCCAAGATGTTGCCCGATTTCCTTCAGGAGCTTTCTTTTGTCTTTAAAGACAGTTTCTTCTCGACGGTTAACTCGTTATGCAGGTGGACGTTCAAAGCCACGAAGGTGACAAGAGTACTCACGTGATAGATACATTCATCCTTCTCCGGTGCCAACCAGACTCTTTTCGAAGTACCTTAAGGTCTTTTGCCGGAGTAGATAGAATTATGTACTTTCCAAGAAGGGGTTCCTCGTATGAGGGTAACTGCCTGACGTTAACCACGGTAACTATGCCCTGTCTCACCACCTAGCCCCGCGTCAAAAAGTTATAGGTACCATTGCATATTGCCACTTGACTTGCTGGGCCATGTAGCCTCCCTCATCAGCACCAATAATTCCCAACAAACCTCTCCCCTGTCCCCACTGGAAGGGACTTTAAGACTTCGTCTTTTCTTCCGACAACTTTTTATGCAGTATGGAGCCTCCCCCATGTATAATAATTCCATGCAATAAACAGCCCGCTAAATCCGGGAAATCCGTAAAATATCATTAGAAAGGTTATCAAAAACGTCAACCTTACAAAAGATGTATAGAACTCATAAGAGGGAAAGATACGTTGCCATACAAATTAATACAGGAAGGTGCAGTACATGGCAACCACCTCATTCTTGTTCTCAACCACCTGTTTATAATATTGGCCCTTCTCAGTATGTCAGAGGATCAGGATTCTATCCAGAATTCCAAAGGTAGCTTCTGCCTTACTAGTATTGATCGGGATCCTTTTTCTTTTTTCTGTTTGATGTAAAAACCACCTCCAGATGGAGTAGAACATACATGCAACGGTTACCTCCGTCCAGCCTCGAATGCATGTCCAGTCTAGTTTCTCATACAGGTGCCAATATCGAATAACTTCGATACTTGCGAATGTACAGTGCTGTGATCTCATCTCCAAGCCACCAAGACATTGTGCCAAACAGTCCAGACCTATTCCCAATATGTTCAGGGTAACGCAAGTTTCTCTCCTAGTAGTTTAAACACCCATCGCCTCCCTGCGGGAAGCTATGCAGCCAGTCCAAGTGTGCTCAATGTACTGCAAACGGTTGTTTCTTTATTGTTGCGATACTCATGTATCCACCATTTATCTGCAGGAACATGAGGTTTTCTCGTGTTACACTAGTCAGTGAAGTCATACTAAGACTAGTCTCCAATGCCTTGGTAGTGAGAATGGTTGCGTTGAATCCAGTCGCCCCATACGAGTAATGAGTCGTAAAAAAAAAACTAAAAACCTTCATCTGACTTTAGTAATATTGAGTACAATTCCCCTGGTTTAAAAAAAGCGGTAGTCATGCACAGTACTCATGCCAAACTAGTGTATCTATGCACATAACTAATACAAATAAGAAAGTAACGCAGCGCCCAGAATAGAGATATCAAGCAGGATATCATTGCAAAGCTATATGGTCTTGCCAAGGCAATGCAAATGCAGATACAGTAAAGAACACAAAATACACAAAGTATGCATCAATCATCATCGCTAAGTACATGTACCGTACTCAACGGCGCAACCTTAGGTGTCCTCGCTTTCGACGCTGATGTAAGTTTCCTCCCACTCTCACCCGCACTAGGGCTCCACTCAACAGCTTCGACTACTTCCTTCAGCGGTACGGAGGTACGAATCCCGGTGACACCAGAGCTTCTTCTGCCGAGCATGATCTTGAACCTGGGCCCACGCTTCACCTGAGGCTGAACTTGAGGCTGTGATGGTGGTGGTGGAAGTTGTATGTGGTTTTCCTTTACGGCCGACGAAGACTGAGGGAGATCCGTTCCAACCGTATCAGGCCCATTACCATCATCTACACTAAACATTAGTACTCTAAATCGCTCCCACAAGGGTCTTCAAGGGGTAGGTTAAACTCACCAGCCTCCTCCAGCTGCGCCAACCTGCTAAGATGCGCACTTTCCATATGCTTCTCCCACTCCTTCTCTGTATCAAGATCCAAATACTGCCCCATCCTCTCCTTCATCCTCCCTGCCACCTTCCCCTTCCCGGGGGCCATAGGCCTTGAGCAGCCCTCCCAATAACAAGGGTACCCACCAAACGATGCCTTATGTTTATGAACCTTGGCAATATGCTTTCGTAAGAGCCCAACAGTATGTAACTGCGCCCGACAATCCTTCCATCTACACTTGATTGTCTCAAACATCGAGGGCAGACAAGAACCCCCATTGTCAACCGCAGCAATAGAAGCTCTCTTCCTCGGTCTGATTGAGTCCTCTGGTTCTTCATTCTGTCGCTTCCCGCGCTTTTTTATCTGCACTGAATTCCCTCCGGGTTCAGCCGTACTCAGAGTCCGAGATTGTATGACCACGGCAGCAAGCTTAGATCGTGGCGATATCGAGACCTCAACATTATTAACCGGATTCCAACCACTTGTCTTCGAAGGAGTTTCTTCAGGCTTTGTTCTTGGAGCTGTTGGCGGTCCCACTCGCCGCATGCGAGAGCCTCTCGGTCGTGGTCTAGGAGACGTAGTAGCTTCCTTCTCAACACCTTCTGCATTTTTTGCCGTGCTTCCATCTATTGTCAGTGCTCCAGACAAAGTTGCGCGGCGACCCTTATCCGTGGCACTATGCACAGCAACAGCTGAATTCAATGATCCTACTCCCAATGAGGCGCGAGGGCGTGACGCCGCGGGTGGATTTGATGGGCCTAGGGTCGACTTTGCATTAGCCTCATCCAAATTCCCGTTCCTTCTTTCCTTGCCCTTCCCCTGTTTTAATTCTCCACCTTTATCTTCCTCACCCGGCTTCTTCCAGCGGTGTCGGCTTCTAGGCTCTCTAGGCCGAGGAGGTGAAGGAGTCAAGTTTTTTTCTGGAGATTGTGCTATAGATTCCAAGTCACCTATGACAAGATCATCGTCTCCATCCAGCAGCTCGACAATCCTAGTCTCTTCAGAAACGGGATCTATCAAATCCCATCTCAAGGTCTCAAGGTCACTATCCTTGTCTATATAATTGCTTAAGGTAGTCAGGAGCGGGAATAGATGACTATTCAGCGGTGCCATATTTGGATGTCTACCTGTAGCCAGGAGAACGTTACGTGCGATGGTTTTGGGGTCATAGGTCGACACACGAACTGCCTTTCGTTTCGAAATCTTCTTCACAACCTTTTCTTTGCCATGCAGCATCAAGGCCGGAGGTAGCCTGCTCATGTCTGGTATCACTTCTGGCGGAGGTGCAGTATCCAATACTGGAGGATTTACTGGTTCTTGATGGGCTGTTGGAGCAGATTGCTCAACTGGTAATTGCGGCATACCAACCATAGGAGCCACAGGGGCCATCTGAGCAGCAGATGCGACTGAGGCAGTCAACTGAAAGTATCTATGATGCTCCACATGCTGCCTGTCACTCAGCGGCGGTGCCAGATGTTGATTAGTAGGAGTCTGGACCTTAGAATTTGACAAATGGTTCATCATTTCAACATCAGATGCACCTGGTCGACTGCTTGTCGCTTCGGAAAGCTGGGCGGATTGAAAAATTTTGTGTGTTACCAATCGAGGGGAGCCAGCATCGCTATCGCGAGAATCCTGAATGTAGGAGATATCATCATTATTAGAGAATAATGGTTGTGATTGGAAATGAGGATGGTGTGAGGATGGTTGGCCGTGCCCCAGCAAGTGCGGTGAGACAGAATGTTTGTCAGGCTGTGATGGCGCCCTGGAAGAGGCATATTTCACGCTCTGTGGGGTCGGATCTTTCGGTTTTTGGGGAGGGTACATGGGTGATGTTGTAGACGAAGAGTTAAAGCTATCATGAACAGTAGGTTGTGCTGTTGTATCGGTAGCTGTATCATCCCCTGATTTAGGAGATTGAATATCCTCTAAAATAGACTGAGCATATGTTTCCGGCATTTTTATTGCGATACTAGCTGCATTCTTGCCATTAGAAATTGGAGTGGCTTCTGACGTGGCTGTTGTTTTTTGTCTTCCTCGAGACTTCTCCTGGATTTTCTGGGCTGGCATACTGTGCTGAAAATCTGTGTTCTTATCATGTACTAAGTCTATGTTAGCAGCTCCTCGAGATTGATCAGATGCCACAGCCTTATCGTCAAGAGAAGCTATCTGGTGGTCTCCGTTCGTTGCGTTCATACCGATGTCTCTATCTGAGATAATGGGGGGAACATCAGATACTAATGCTCTCGCAAAATCCGATCTACTAAATGTGTACCCAGCGCTTTCAAGCGTTTCACAAAGTCCCACAAAGTTAGGGCTGGGATTCCCATCTAGAAGACTCTTAACCCAATCTTCTGGTAAACGTGGATTGTTGCATCCGTTGTTGGCCATGAAACTTGCCGCCTTTGCAGCCAACTTCGGCCTCTTATTTGGTGGAAATAAAGTTGATCCTCGAGAGTGGCTTGGTGGTGGAAGGCCTGTAGAGTTGTGTCAGGAAAGATTCATCAGAGAATGAGAGGGAATTGTACCTGAATGAGACTGTGCATGAGGCATGTTCTGTGTTCCATGCGAGGAGTGCGATGTAGATTTGGACGCCGAGAGGCTGTGGTTAGATGGATCAGGTAGGAAAGACTGAGTAGTAGCACTCGTGAAGTCTGGAGGCTTCTGTGGGGACACTTGATTAACAGGCATACCTCCCTGTGCCTGTGTAAACGAGGAAGGTGCTTTGACTCCTTGGTCTCTCGGGCTATCGTCCATCCCAGTAGCATGACGCACAGGACCAGCGGGAGGGCCCAAGACCACACTAGATGAGCGGGGATGAGCCTGCGCATCCTTGTGAGGGGCGTTTGTAACGGATCGAGGGGTTTGTTGATTTGCTGTGTGGGGAGCATACACATTACTAGGAGTTCCTCTGTAAACAGCTCGAGGTTCTGGGGTAGCAGCTCCAACTAATCCACCTCCCTTCTTGACATTTTCCCACACTGCGTGAAAACCGGTAGGATCAATCGTTTGATATTGTCTCATTCGATCCACCATTTCACGCATATGCCGCTCCATCTCGTCGTAGTCAATCGCTCTGGATGGCCCAATGACTGCAGAATCATTATCATGCGATGGGGAAAGAGTATTCCGTTCAGTTGGCTGCTGTTGCTGCGATAATGAAGTTGTATCCATCTTATCAGGCGGAGAATGCGTTGATGTTGAGGCAACACTAGCATAGTGCTTCTGCTGCTGTACTTTCACTGCTTTTTCAGCTTCCTCCTGCGCTTGCCACTCTGCTTGCTGGTCTGCTTGCTGGTCTGCTTGCTGCTGTGCCTGTTTTTGCGCTTCCTGTTGCGCCTGTTCCTCTGCTGCTTGTTGTGTCTCCAATTCTCGAGCCTTTGCCCTTTGCCTAGCCTTCGCTTGTGCTTGTTTCTTTGCGTTTGCCTTTGCCTTTGCCTTTGCCTGTGCCTGTCCCTGTCCCTGTCCCTGTCCCTGTGTACGAGCTTCAGCCTGGGATTTCGCTGCCTCACCCTCAACCTGTGCCTGTGCCTGTGCCTGTGCCTGTGCCTGTGCCTGTGCCTGTGCCTGTGCCTGTGCCTGTGCCTGTGCCTGTGCCTGTGCCTGTGCCTGTGCCTGAGCTACGGCCTCAACCCGTGCCTTTTCTCCCTGCTGTTTAGCTAAAGCGTCTTCTTGCTGTTTGGTTATAGCTTCCGCCTGGTGCTTAGCTAGAGCTTCAACTTCTGCTTCTGCTTGAGCTTGAGCCTGTGCTGCCTGGGACTGGATTCTAGTTTGAGCATGAGCTTGTGCATGTGCATGTGCATAGGCTTGCTGTTGCTGTAAAGGCATCAAGGCAGGCTGTGGTGGAGTTTGGATTCGAGCCAGGGATTGAGGCGCTGGGTATGACTTCAAAGATGGGAGTGGCTTTGTATTAACATATAGAGTGGGAGTTCTTTGCACTGGAGTGCTATAATCCGTGGAGTAACTATCCGAGGAGGAATCTGCTTGTGCTGTATTATATGTACCCTTCACCGAAGAAGCAGTGATCACACCTTGTGCATTGTACACATTGGGGGTTTGATCCATATAAGCATGATTCGTTGGGATGACTTGATAAGTGTTGGCTTGTGGATTTGAGACTCGGGGGATCGCAGCGGCTGCTGGGTAATGGTAAGTTTGCTGGGGTTTTGCGAACTGAAGCATGCGAAGAGAACTGACCTTGAACCCTAGGATCATAATCATTCAGAGACTGTTCATTTTGCCGGTAGTACGGGGTAGAAGCATGGGGCTGAACTGTGTTAACTGCCTGCTGGTACTTCTGTCTTTGGACCTTTTGCACTGTCTGGTAGTCATTATACTCTACAGACCGTTGGGCATGAGACTCTATATTATTGTGAGTTTGTATTGCCTGCCTTCGTTGCAACTGGGCTTGCTCTTGACCATTAGTGGATGCTTGCGTCGGCTCTATAGCATAGAAATGAGTAGCAGTTTGATATTCCCCGGTTGCAGGTACTGGCGGTGGTGCCTGTGCTAGGGCTTGCATTCTCTCAACCTGTGCCTGCTCTTGATTCTGATTGCAGTTGGAATTGGTCTGACCCGAATTTGGCAAATGCAATCCTGACTGATAACTATCCCCGTAATTGGACTGTGTATTATGTATTACGGTTGGGGTAGACTGTTGTATGGCACTCGGGTTTGTTGTAACAATTCGCCCTGTAGCTTGTTGTTGGTCGTGATATTGCGGGGTTACCTCTGGCTTCTGCGACGACGTGGATGCTGGATATTGTGGCTGTTGTTGAGATGAACATACAGATGCTGACGATGATATGGTGTTGCTCTGTATAGAGCCGAAACCCAGGCTAGACCCAACCCTTCCAGTACCAACACTCCCCAGTGCTGCCAACCTACTGGCCTGAGCTGCATCATACCCCACGCCCCCATGACTCTGTTGAGCTATAGATTGTCCACCCCATGATTGTTGTACAGGACCGAAGTAGTCCCGTTGCTGCTGCGGCTTGAGATTGTACTCTGAGTTACTCCCGGCTCTGCCTCCTCCTCCTATGGGTACCCCCCTGGGAAGCTGAACTGGCGCCGAGGGCCTTTGATCATTGCGTTTATTAGGTATATTCTGTTGCTGAGATTGTTGAGTCTGGTAATAGTACGGGTTGTAACCCCCATAACCAGAACTGCCGTCTGACATCACTGCCGGTTATAATTCCTCATATATCAACGTCCGCCTTCACTGTGTAGATGCTTCTCTTGCTATAAGCTCTTGTCGGATGCTGAATGTTGAAAATCGGTGGAATTAATTGCGTGGATCCCCAGAACCAAGACCACTACTTTAACAACTCAAGAGGGAACTGTTACTGCACGAGGCCCAGTGCACGGCAGTAGTCCGGAGAACTGGTGAAGCTGTCGTCTTTGTCATTTTAGAGACGTGATGCAGCATCTTGGCACAGAACTAAGTTACGCGTCCGTGTTGCATTGATCGCCAATATGCAACACGCGCTACGGTTAGAGATGTATTTCACGTGATTAGGGTTGAACCTACCGCGAGAAATCACTTGACATGACAGAAAGTTAGTGCGGCTTGGCCCACAATTTCGCTTGAGGACGAATTGACAGCAACCAACTATTCGACTACGAAGAATTTCAACATCACGGCCTCACACCTAACACCAATCAGCCAACCTCGAAGCCCATAACCCGACAAGAATGAAGCTTAACCAAGGTGCGAATGCAACCAGTTATGCTTTTCAGGAGTGATATTGGCAGCGTAAAGCTGACAATATATTAGGTGTTTCTTCTCACCGTAGGAAGTCGAGAAAGGCTCATTTCTCGGCTCCTTCCTCCGTCCGACGTGTCATAATGTCGGCCCCTCTCTCCAAAGAGTTGAGGGAGAAGCACGGCGTTCGTCACCCCTCCGCCCCGCATACATACACCTATCCATCCATTGATCTATTTAGTTTCCCGAGTCTAAGGCCATTATAAAATTGACCGGAGTATACATTTAGGTTCGAAGCATGCCTATCCGTAAGGACGATGAGGTTTCCATTGTCCGTGGGCACCACAAGGGCAAGGATGGCAAGGTCACATCCGTCTACCGTCTAAAATACGTTATCCACATTGAGCGTGTCACCGACGAGAAAGCCAACCTCCAATCCGTCCCAGTCGGCATCCACCCCTCCAAGGTCGTCATCACCAAGTTGAAGCTTGACAAGGACCGTGAGGCTATCCTCGAGCGCAAGGGAGGCAAGGGCAAGGAGGCTGAGAAGGGCAAGGCTGCCGCAGAGTAACAGGAATTGGATATAACAGAATTCTGTTTCTTACTTTTCTTCATGTTTCTGAGAATTCTGGGCCTTTTCTAAAAGTCTTTGGGGGTTTAAATTTCATCATCACCGTCATCATCATCTCCTCGATATCTACCGCCTTCTCTCCTGGATGATGACAACGTATCTTCGACATAAAGGCAGGTTATTCAAGGCCGGGGAGTAGCATCAAAGGATTGTTAGCAAGTTGAATGAATTTGGGCGGTGTTTGGGTTTGTGTTTTCACACCAATGGAGTTCTGGGAAACTCGTTTTAGGGGAAATGCATAATTGTCTCCAAAGAAGCCACTTCTCTTTATCATGATGAAAGTCTAATGCTCGAAAGTGTTGATGTTGTTACCTCCTTCCCCCACCCCATCACGCAAGTATTATCTACTCTTCAACCCCATAATGGAACATACAATGGTTGTCTGAGTTATACGGCTTGCGGAGAGTAAAATATATAAGAATCGCACATGCAGACTGCCCTCTTAGGCGGCCTCTTCTCGAGGTTCCTAGAAGTGCGGAACGGTGGTTTGATTGTGCGATATATCTAACTTCGCAGGAGTCCCTCTCTTTGCTTCATCCTAGGAGGCAGCAGAGTATCTATCCTACCTAAGTAATTATTAACTACACTTGTTGAGATTCATTTGCATGAATTGTTGAAATTATTAAATAGAAAACCCTCAATGTCTATCCGTCGTGACCGCCATTTGCAAGAAGCAGAGTTAGTCACGTGATTTTCCAGAGCTATCTCGATAAGTCAATATCAACACAACAAAACTCCTATAAAAGAATGAACAGCTCCATAGTAAGATACAGAAAGCCCAACCTCTCATAACACCAACACCACACTGCCCTCCCATTTAGAACTTGCTCGTAAACACTGCTGATGGAACAGCTAGATCAACATCACTTGGCAAACTCTCACCCTCAAACTCAAAGTCCTTTTCCGTAATAGCCATCTTCGACCTAGCAAACCTAACGCCAAAAACCACCATCGCGACCCCGAGACCAAGTAATATGACAACAATAGCAGCCACCGCACCCACTGCCCCCGCAGCACCAGGAGACAAAGGCTGGCTATTGTCAGTGATATGAGAACCCGAACCATAATTCGTTCCGGTATTATCATTCCCACCCTCCGTCTTCCCAGTATTTGCATTCTCGGAGCAAAATGAATCAGAAGCACTGCAAAGAGCACACCAGTCATAAACATTCTTAACCGCAAACGCATCAATATTCTCATTGAACTCCTTCCAGGTCAATTCTGCCTGACCAAAGATCGGAAAGTGAACCAGAGGTACATTATCCTCTGTTCCGTTGCGGAAGAGGAAGCGAACCTTGAGTGCCGATTCGGAGGGATAATCTCCAGCAGGAGTATCCTCATCCGAGAACATCTCAAAAACCATTGAAGCAGCGTAGTTAGGAAGACCCATGAAGTCAATGGAGTAAGCCGATAGCCCCGCATGTCCGAAGTAAGCGAGGAAAGCGTCGTAGGATGATATCATGAGAGTGAATTTATTCTTCTCACCCGCTGTTTGGAAGTTAACGGAGAGGCGCTCAGCGATTCTGTATGCCATTGTCTTTCCGGCAATAGTGAGGGCTGGGTGTTCGGAGGAGGCATTTCCGTTCATAGCCCATTCGTGGCGGTCGGCAAGGACTTTGAGTTTGTAGAGCTCGCCGGGAGAGACCCGTTGAGCGATGGTAGTGTTGTGGACTGACCCGACATTTATATAGTCAAAAATCTCGTATGCATTCTGGTAGCCAACTTCTTCATTACTGAAGACACCATTGAGGTAGTCCTTTCGCAAGGAATTGTAAAAGGTTTGCGACTCTTCGTCGAGTCGCAAGGCATCCTGAGATTCCAGGTATGCATTGCTCTGTAACAGAAAGTTGGGGCATCCATCATCGGCCTTCAACCAGATCGTGTTAGGATCTGTGTCTGCTATGCTATGGAGGGTGGTGTACTGCAGGCCATTGGCTGGATCCTTCACCACCTTTCCGTTCGCTAGTGTCTGAGGTTTGCTGTCGGTAGTTGGGGGGTATAGACCTTGTAAGAATACTTGCCCGCTGGTAACAAGGAGAGGCTGATCGGGGGCCATGGCGTAAACTTCTTTATCGTCAAAGGAATTCTCATTAATTCCATCAATATAGAATGAGGAGGAGGCATTGAGGTATCGTTTGCGGTAGAAGGCACCCGCATTATGGCATTGAAGCTCGCCGAGGGAGGTCAAGCTTGTGGGAGGATTCCCTTTGTATGTTCGGTCACCATGACGCTGAACAGTGACAACAGCATGAATTTTCTCTGCTGCGTGTGTGATTGAGGAGAGAGCCACAAGGGAGGCAAGCACAGCTAGGCTTTTCATTATTCGGTGATAGGATGGGTTATATTCTCAATCTCTTGATGAATCAAAATGACCCAGACTTCTTAGAACAAGCAGAAGCAAAATCCACCACAACAGACAGCTTGGGGATTGTCAGTGAGGAAAGAAAATCTACCCTCGTGAGGGGAACAGCAGTTCCTAATTAACCCCAGCGGGAAACCACTACCCCCACCTGCGATCAATATAATATCTATCACAAACAAAGCATAAATCAACACGATCTGGGTATAGTTCGAATTCGGCTCGTTGAAGTGCCTTGTGAGACTGCATAGTGTGGGGGTTGTATAATGTGCCTGTGTTGTCATAGAGTTAGCAAAATTCGATAAGACTGGTGGAGTTCTGCGCGAAGGCATATTAGTACAGTACATAGTGTACATACTTGTTGGAACAAGTTGCGTGCCAAAATGGAGTCGCAGTTTGGAACCGATGCCGAATCGAGCCCAACTGTCTATCACTTTCAAATTCTTATATCGTTCTCTACAGACTTGCAAATAGGTATAGTAGTGCTTGGGGTGGAGGTAACCACAAACTTTCACTGGTTCATTCTCTCTCTTGGCAATCTCGAATAAGCAAAGGCTGACAAATGCCGATGAAGCTATGGAAACAATACTTACTGGTTCAAAATTCCAATATTGCCCATGGTGTGCTAGCAGCGCACTAGGCAGATTGTGCCCGAATTTTGATTTATTTTGAATCTTGTCTGCTACTTACTTATAACCGTACTATTACCCTGAAGTTTACAGTTACCCTCAACTCACAGTTTAAGTTACATTCGGTGCGTTTACTTGCTTGGATCATAGTACTGTGAACATGAAGTATGAATATTATATCTGTCTAAAGGCGCAATTAATAACAGGCTACTTAGTTAGGACCTTGTTTTGTACCTCGAAGGAATTATCAAGCTCGAAGCGTTGACCTCGATCTGCTGGGCATCGAATAATTAGGATGCAAGGCGTGGGATCAAGCATCTTCTAAGTTATCTGGAATTTGCTTGCTGTCAGAGCTGTTTTTTGCGGAAATCCATACAGAATCTCTGAAAATTCACTGTTTGCTACCTACTGGTAAGATATGTATGAGGCCGTCTTTCATCTCCAGCATAATCACTAGTCTGGATTGAACGAGAGGATAGCATACTCTTCTGGTTTAACCAGCACTTTGACAGCTGTAGCTAATTTCTCAATACGATGCGTTACAATAGGTCTGGGACCTAGCCTGCGACTGCTTCTTTCCGCTGTATATGGCAATCAAACCCCCAACTCTCTCCCTTCTCATTCCTCCTTAACCACACTACTCGTCTCTCAAAAAGAAAACGCACTCTGACTATCCGCTTGAGAGTTCATGTCAGGTCGACAGACGCTCCAAGCACCTGGTCCTGTCATTACCACACATCGATACACGATCCCTGAACTCTACCGACTACGCGAGACACTCCGTTTCTTAATTTGCCCTCTTGCAAACTTCTCCCCAGAAGCTTTCCAGTACTTCATTGTAACTCCACACATCCCAGCATCTGCCTACATCGATCCCCAAATTCGCCAAAAGGTACGAATGGTGGCTCTCTTCTGCTCCGCTTGCCTTAAGCTGACTTCTTCTAGATCTACCGAACCCTCGTCAAGATTGACCAAGAAAGAATGGCTTCCACTCCCTTCAAAAAGGTTCTCCCTCCTCATCTTAGGATGAGGGCTTCTCAACCTGCAGCCCCTGTTGCTCTCGACCCTATTACTCCCTTGACTGTTGTCTATGGTAATGTGGTGGGGAATGAAACCGCCAAAGAACCAGAGCCCGGGACGGAGCTTAAGACTAACAAGTCCGAGCTTAAGACTACCAAGCCTGAACTTGACAACACCGAGCGTGGGCCTGAGACTACCCAACCGGTCGACAAGGCCATGGCTGAAGCTTGGTGGGCTAAGTTGTCTGGTGAACACAAGATTGGGATTGCCGAACTATATATCCTTGAGGTGCACCAACTTCCAACTGTTTCTGTCCACAAGCCGACTGGAAAATCCGGCCTGAACCCCACTGTCCCAGCCTTTAACATGGGAGCACTCCGCGAGGTCGTGCCCAATGTTCCAGCTGTTTCTGCAAAGCAAGATGAATGGGGCAGCTCATCCTCTGCAGCTAAACAAGATGATTGGAATACTGATTCTTCACCCAAGACGGATGACTGGAATGTCTCGCCCATACAAGCCACTTCGAATGAATGGGGCAGCTCATCTGTGGCCCCAGTTAGAACCACGGCTTCTCCCGTTGAGGTGACAGTTAGGGCCATGGCTGCTCCAATTAGCGCCATGGTTGCCCCAGTTAAGACCACCACCGCTCCAGTTAAGGGCAATATCTCGTCCACCACTTCGTCCAGGCAGGATGACTGGACCACCACCAGCTCAAAGCAGCAAGGCGACTGGGTTACTCCCTCTACCACTTCTCAACCACTTATTTCCATTGATCCAGAGTCCCCTACTACTCAAATCAACGAAACTGTAGTGGAAGCAGATAAGTTAACCCCCCCGCATAAGTCTGCTTGGATTGGCCTCAAATCCAATGGAGAGGAGCAAGATGAGTTCATCAGAGTAAGTTTTCAGACATTCTCAGGCCTAGGCCTCACCATATTCATTTACTGACAATTGTCCAGTTTATGACGGCAAACGTTTTCCCCCGTCTCATCCAGTCGACTCCCAAGAAACCCACTCTCGATACAACATATGTTACCGAGATTCCTGATCCCGCGCCAGCACATGACTACACTACTATCTCTTCTAACAATTTCAGTTATGATTGGTAGATAGCTCTATCCACTAAAAATGTTATTTCTTCTTCTTTTTTTTTCTCTTAAACGGGGTTTTTCGTACTTCAGTTGTTCTCTGGTTTCTGGGATGAAAATATGAAAAAAATTGTGTTGCACACTTGGGTATGTGGATGAGATATAAAGCCAGGATTGTTGTATTCTCGCGTATCCCAATTTCTTCTATTTCATCCCACTCCATCTTGCTTAATATAATTCATAACATTCTTACCTCCCCGTGCCAAGATCAATCCAACGACGGGTACGTCACGACAACCTTGACCTTTAAGCTAGCATCTTACAGGTGCCAACCGTAGGTACATCTTACACTAGGTACATAAATGTAATCAGAGTTTTCAGTTGAAAGCATTTTGAATGCATGTCGTACTGTGATCCTGGAGCCCTTGGCTCGGTGTTTAGGTTCTGATGAAACTACGCGTAAATTGATATTGTGTGGCGAAGTAAAATTCACTATCTCCGTGAACGTTTCCAGCCAACGTGAAAGAGCAATAAAGGACAAATACTCGAGAGAGCACCTCAATTGTCAGTTTTGCTCAAAGGGCTGAGTCAACGGCCCGTGCGTTGTCCTGATGCCACTGCCCTCGAAGAGGGGGATCTCCAACAGACCTCAAGCGCAGCAGCAACTTTCAACGGCTCTCTTATCCACACAAACCCCTACGGCTCATCAACAGGAGACTGAGTCTCAGCTGTTGAGGGAACAAAAGATACCCAATCCCCTTCCGCCAGTTCCCTTCGGCCGGCAAGACACTCGAACGTCACGCCTACCGCTATCACTCCCGGATTACGAGCACGACAACCAGAATGTTGGTATAGGTGACGAGGATATAATTGTTTACGGCTCAGATGAGCAAGCAGAACTGGGTCAAGAGGATGAAGCTGAGATTGAGAAATTCAGGGATGAACGGCTAAGGAGGGTCCATACATACGCACAGAGATACTTAGCTGGAGATAGGGTATACATCCATTGCGCCAGGTTAAAAGGTCCTGTTATTAATAATCCTTGGAAGAAAAGGAAGGAGCACAACGATCACGAACAGATTCCATTAGGTATGCGGGAATTTAAGAGGAGAAGGCTAATGGATGAGAAGGAGGATGAAGTGATGGCAACTCCTACGCAGAGTACAAGGACAAGAGGGACTGAGACGGTTGAAAAGTATGTCTTTCAGGAGCCAGGCCCTAGGAGGAAGCGGGCAGCGCTAAAGAAAGTGGTTCATGAGGAAGAGGGGGATGAGGGAGAGGAGGAGGATGAGGAGGAAGAGGAAGAGGAAGAGGAAGAGGAAGAAGAGGAAGAAGAAGACTCAGAGGGGGAAGAGTTGGATACCATCTATGTTGCAACTGGAGAAGAGGAGTTACATACCATCACAGTTGCTTCCATTGGCCGAAGAAAAAGGAAAACCGCCGCTGCAGGAAAATCAAATCCACAGACAACAACTGGAATGGGCATGTCAAAAACTAAGCCTAAGTCTAGAACTACAACTTCAAGGAAGAGTAGTAAGGCATGCAACACTGCAACGACCTTAAAGAAAACAGTTACTACATCGAAAAGGCGGAAAGCCGAAGCACTACAGGAAGAGGCAGTTGAAGAAGCTACTGTAACAGTAGAATCTACAAGGGGAAGAGGAGAAGGGCGTGGGGGACGAGGAAGACGAAGAGGACGAATATCTACAAAGTCTAAAGCCCCAACTACACAACACGCTGATGATAAAAATGAAGGAGAGGTTAGCGGTGCATCCTCAATACGAATGGGTAAGCGAAAGGCACCAGCTTCGGCAAATATAACAAAATGGGGGGACCATATTTCACGAATTGTATCTGGGCAAACAACGTTAAAGTCAAAAAAGGCACAGCCGGAAACTATGAATCAATCAGAACATGCGACAGAGCCCGCTATGGAGCAGCCACTGGAAGCCACGGTCGCTGCATGGGAGAAATTTCTTGAAATACCCGCTGCCGACCTCGCCGCACCCCCAGCCAATACTCCCGTTGAATCAATTACTCCTGCTGCAAATCTCTCTCTGGAGGAACCCACGCCGCCCTCAATCTTCTATGGGCCTAGAAGCACTTCTAAATCCGGCGTTACCGGCAGCGCAAATGTGGCCAATAGGTTCATCGCAATCAAACGGGGGACATCCAACCCCGTTGCTACGCAGTTAAACTCTCAAGCTCGGACCATACCAGTCGCTAGGACCAATTCCAAGAGGGCCGGTTCTGCGTCAGCTGTAGCGTTAAAGGAGACAGGCAAGAAGACAGTAGATGGAGCTGCAGCTGTTGACGGTGCCAACGGAAAGAGGAAGCAGAAAGTCACTGTAGCTGTTGCTGAGGAGGAAGGAAATTCGAGTGAACGTCGGGAAGGAGGGGATAACGATCTGGGCGAGTGGGTACCTGCATCAAGCGACTTTAAATATAAAAAGGGCAGTGGAAAGAAGTCAGCTGTTGCGGATGCAAATGACGATGTGCTGGTTGATGGTAGGAAGGCTGGTAAGAAGGAGGAGAGTTTAAATAAAGGGAAAGGCCGGGCAAAGGAGGTCACTGCGACGCAGCAACCAAAGCGCAAGAAACCTAGGGTCATCGACTTTTCGGCGTTGAGTCCATTTGGTGGTGGTCAGGTGGTCACTAAGGGTGGGAGAGCTTACTCAAGCCCGAGAAGTGACCTGGGCGAAGAAGGGAAGGGTGCATCTGAGCCTAAGGCGGATAGGAACAATATCGTTGGACGTTTACAGACTGGAGATAATGTATCTGTGACACCAATAGCAGCTTCGTTATTGAACACAGCATCTGGGGAGCCTATGTCTAGCGAAAAGGGTTATAGCTTCTTACGAGAACAACCTGATAATGCCAACAGCCAGGGTAATATGAATAAATCACCAGTGGCTGTAAATGAGAAGGCAGCTGTTGTGAAGGAATCAACGCGGGTGGCACCAACTGTTGGTCAACCCTCCGAGATTCGAGGGTCGATCACTCTCAGTAAGGAGGTGGATCAGGCTGCTCAGGCACCCGGGTGCACCACAACCACAGCTATACATGGTGAAGTTCTACCAGTGCCTGCACTGAGTACTCTTAGAGAAGAACCACAGCCAACAGAGCCCCTGCAAGAGGTCGAAGAGTTTGTCTTCGCTGTACCACCACCGCCCGCTGCTGGATTAGAACCCCAAAGTCCATGGATGAACACCCAGCGTCAGCTTTCTGCGGCCAAGAAGGGATTTATGTCACTCCTGGACACACCCATTGTACAAAAGACAACACCGGCTAAGATGCCATCAGCAACCCTGTCACGATTGCGGAAGGGACCTGACTTTGGTCTGCAAAGGGGTGCTGGAGCGATGGGGACCCCCTCCGGGAACCCTCTATCCACAACACCTCCAGAGTCGATTGTGCTGATGCCGGAGACCCCCGGCCCTATATTGGCGGGATTGAGTCCTGACCCTGCATTGGAAGATGATGCCTCCTCTGGTGCTGGTGTGGTTCCTGACACTAGCCCCTCTGGACCAACCACCAGTCGCCATCGTGGGGAATCCACAACTATACCCGCAACTTTATCAGCATTTAGGACCAGGAATGGGGCGGATGTGACCTTTTCTTCGCCCATGGCTGTGAGAGGTGATATTATAGGAGACAGTCATAGTGAGGGAGCAACCCAGCGCGACAGCATACCTCCACTGGAATTCTCGCCTTTCAAGAACTTCGACACTCCTACGAGGTCGCAATTCGGGAACTTCATACCAGGATTTAGTCCATTAAGGTACTCTCCAGATGGGGCACTGGGAGCCATTGAGGAGCCACAATCACAGTCGACGTCTGAGCATAGGTCACAATCCCAATCCAGCATGGTCCCGATCAGGCTGTTTGGCGGAGACAAACCCAAGGACCCCAGATGCCCAGAAGATAAGCCAAAGAACCAGCAACGAGTTAACCCCTCTGCTTGGTTAGGACTTTCTCAATCCAGGACGTCCAACATATCCCTCTTTGACTCCTCAGCTGGTACCCCAGCCCAACGATCCGCTCCCCCATCTTCACCAGCCTTACCATCCCCTCCCCTACCACGCTCCCTCCAAGCTCACACTCCACCTCCCATTCTTCCCCTTCCTCCATTCTCGCCAAGTCAAGAACAAGTCCCAGGTACCCCCCACTTCCGCAGGGTCAGTTCCACACAATTTACGCAGAATGGGCAGCAAAGCCCGGGAACGAAGTTAGCGGGTGATATGTTGGAGATGATGGGTGGAGGGGTATGGGATATCGACACGGAGTTGAATAAAATGAGGAGTGAGGATACCCAGGCGGAGGCAGAGGGGCCGAGTAAAAAGAATGCTTTGGCGACACCAACTACAGGAAGGGGCAAGTTGAGCAAGGGGTTGTTTAATAGTGGGACGAGGAGGGTTGGGAGTGGGAAGAAGAGGTGGTGAAGGGGTTGGTGGCGGGGGGTTCTGCGCTATAGATTGTTGAAGGTATCGGAGAGGGTGATTTTGGACGGTGTGAATACTTTTTTTTTGTCGATGTTGGGTTTTGGAGTATTTACTTTTTTTTATGTGATGCCTTCCATTTTTTTTTGCTCTTTTTGTCTATTGATTGGTTGTATACCATTTTCCTTCATTGTTCACATTGGGCTGTTATATCTGTGTCGTTTCTTGCTCGTCCGTTTCATTGTCGGAGTTCAATTGGGTTTGATAGGGATTCGAACAATCATGTACATTATGTATAGGGTCGTTTGTTTGCGTTTGCGTTACTATATTCCATATTTGATTTATTCATCCCCACCCCACGTTCAGGAGGTAATTTTACGCAAGCCAAGATCTCTTACTGACAGATACCTATTTCCTACGGGAATCAAAGTATACATCAGCATGGTTTTAGTATAGAAGGTATATGCAGGATGTTTTGTAATGGGGACGAGTTCGAGCCTAACATTCGGAGGATATTTTGGTTTAGAGGTGTTTCAAGCCTAACATTAGGAGGATCCTTTGGTTTTGAGGTGTTTCTGAGGTGAGGTGATATATAGAGTATTACTCGCAAATCAATAGAGGTATTAGTACACGTAGATAAAAGAACAAATGTGTAATATTGTCTCTACATACTTTCCTGCCGCACTTTTGAGCCGTTACCGAAGCCGGGGTCATGATGAAAAATATCAGATTACTATACTTGCTCCTGGTCAATTTGTTTCTACGTATGTACGGAACGTCGCAGAAATAGTCTCGATTGGTTAATTATATACTGTATGTATCATATGTTAACATTATGATGTAAGGGAAGCAATTTGAAAGGTTGTGTGGAAGATATATATCTACAGATTTTTATTCATCATTTACAGTATTCAACATGCTAGAGATCAACACTTCCAAACATCCAACCACTAGAAAACCATTCACTAAGTTACTGTAGGTAGGTTGTCCAAGTCAGCACAATTCTGATTTCATCCCCAAACCAAAAACCCTGTTACTATGGTAACTTTTATAGATTAAAGGGCCAAACATACCATCGTTGAAATTGTTATGACAATCGCCAGAATCCTCAGACGCTCAAAATATCCTAATTGTGAACACAGAGAAAATTTCCAATACCAGCTATCTATCTAACTTCAGCTTTTTTTTTACAAATTTCAAAATATTTAGAAACCTAAAATACAGCATTAGATAGATAAACCTTAACCTTTTCTCCCTATGTACTGTGTAACCCCCCCTCTAGCCTCGACCCCCCCCCCCCCCAATCAGAAACCCGGATATATTATTAAGCCATCTTCCACTCATAAATATATGTATGCATGACCATCTCTACCTGCACCTCGACCGTTGAGAAATATAATAATAACGAACTCTAAAAACCAAGTTATATGTGTTCACTCATGCATGAACCCGATTATCATTACTAGAACTATTCCTCAAACATCCTAGACAAAATATAAATACCAAGTCTCGAGTTGTAAGCACATCTCGATTTAGGTTGTCCCGTCGCGCCTGCAACAGCAATATAGAAGGAAAAGCCGACGGGAAGTTCTCGGAGAAAAAAAAAAAAGAAGAAAATAAAAAAAGAAAGGGAGATGGAAGAAGAAGAAAAAGAAAAAAAAGATGACTAGTTACCTACAGTCTCTGCTGCACCCAATACATACATACATCACAAAACACATCACACTGCGGGGTAATGAGAAAAGGTTCGGGGGTGCGGGGCTCCAGGAGATATGAGTTAGATATTATTATATTTATATATTTGCCTTTTTTTTAAAGAAAAAAAAAAAAAAAGGCTATATCTGAAGCTCCGCATTATATATTCTTGACACCTTTCCATATTGACGACGGTATCGCACTGGACTAGAACAATTGCTAAGCCTAAACCCCATAATCAACTCCTTTACAAATAAATTCCAGAATATGCCTATTTGGATAGCAGAGGTACAGTAATGAGTGGGAGGCTGTGCAGTGGATCTCTATCTGATGTAGTCTGGTTGGCACAAACCCTCCTTTGATCTGATGTTTATCTGGTCATTTGTAGTCAGGTACGTATATGTATTTTGACTTAGCCACCTATGGCCGTTGTGATATAAGGGCCTCTTCATATTGGGAGGGCCGATATCATTGTTGTGTTATAACCATGGTATGTGGCTTACAAATTTCTGCCAAAATACAGCCAACATTAAAAGGGTTTTGATACTATACCCCGAGGACACATGTCTGCAACACTAACATTTCCCAAATTATAGGTATGAAAAGCCGTAACTTACTCATTATACTCGAGACAATGCATGACGGCTCTGTTCCAATTCTTGTTGAGAAGTCAAGAAATTGAGGAAGGCCAAATATTGCAAGACATAAGCTTCTTGTGCCATATCATCAGGGCACAGGATCCAAAGGTCGACTAGCACAAGGGGAGACCAAGGGTAAACTGCGAACAGCGATCCCAAAGAGGTTGACGCCGTAACTTACTCATTTATACCCTCCAGTATATGCGCTACTGACAATTCATCAGTACCAGCAGCTGATGTCAATCAACATATATTTTATACAACAATTTATTTAGTGCTATGAATGTTTGCTGGGGTTGCATAAAAAAGTAAAGAGATGCGATCTGACTCGTAGAGGCCAAAAGGTAATGAACCTTGAGACATGTCATGCTTAAGTCTTCGTCTAGAGCAGTTCTTGGTCCTCACCCCCAGTAGAATATGAACCCTAGTAGTTGAGCTGGCAATCACGTCACCGAGGCCATTACCCCTGGGCAACCAGACTACCCCTGGGCATCACTTCCTGGCAACATGTTCCTGTTGATGTGTATGCAAGGTAACGACCTCTGTGTCAGTCAGCCGCAAGATGGCCTGTGGTAACACATCCTCTGGCTAGCAGAGATTGGACCAAGAACCTGGCGCGGAGATATGGCGTCCATGGCCACCAACGATCTCAAAGTTCAAACTGACCACTAGAAAATTTCCCATGCCGTCAATAGGACGCTAGCTGTGACATTTGCAGTCACCGGACGAGATCCTGCTGAAAAGTGGCGGTGGCATGAGTGTTCCATAGCAAATGAAGCAACAGACGCGGTATGAAATACATAATTCCAGCGAACGGCCCCCAAGAAGTGGTCGACTATGCACGCAATGACTCCCAGGGATTTTGGAGACACAAAAATAGCCCTTCATAAACGTAATTTTGCATTACTAGGAATGCGGACCCGAGAAGCATGAAGCAAATGCACCTGGCTGGTGCTCCCTATGTTATTACCGAAAGCAATCCTTTAAACGATCTCCGTTGCAACCGTGCTGCCTTCATAAACAATGTCAACTACTTGTTAGGCTAGTTAGTGCTTGGCAGTAGGACGGGCTTCTTAAGAGTCTGTCACTTAGAGAATACAACATTATCGCACTCACACTTGTCCTTGGGGCAGGTCTGGGTCCACCGGGAGCAGGCAACTGATATCCTCCTACTTGTCATTGACTGAGGGTTCCGCTGCGCCGTCTAGGTTATTAGAGGCTGAGTTAGAGGTTCTCGAAGGAGGAATTCTCATTGCAACTTGAATGTAATTCAGATAATCCTACTGGGATTGAATACCACGTCCATTCTGTTATTTTTATATTCCAAGACCGGTCAAAGATTCAGGAGCAATTCGGGGGCCACCGCCACGCAGTGACCAGTGCTATCGAACCCCTATCCACAACGTTGTTGCTGTCCATGTTATGCAGATCTTGAAACGAAACAATATCAAAAGAGGGCTCTACATTCGATACCGCATTGAGGTGCAGGATCATGCGATATTTTCAGGAATATTTTCCGATGCTTGAGCGCCAAGGATGAAGTCAAATCAGACATATGCCGTAGAGAACCAGGAGAACAGGCGATTGTTTCTCCGCCAACTAGTACCGGTAGGGGATTATATATTTGCAAGAACGGCTAGGAATCTTCTATATGCCTGGTACCTAGCGAGAGGCCTGACAAAGTCTGGCTTGCACTAGCCCCTCCACAGTTGTAAAAGTAATGACCGTGTTAAGAGGAAAAAGTATATTGTATGTGCATCGTGATCGGCCACATATGTGAATGAACATCATTGAGGCAGTCGAGGTGGAAACTCCAGCTCCGAGATCGAAGTAGTTGAAAATGATGTAGTTGGAAGCTGTCCTACACATGAGGCTGTCTTAGACAATCTGACGCCGGTGGTTGACGATGGCCAGACGTCAATAGTCTCATGCCAAGACGTCAACTAGGTGACAGTGATTCTTAATGTGATTATTGTACCGAGGCTCGTATTCCATTTGGAATGAGTGTATCTCCGGGCGCTAGCATCGGTAGCGTGTACTAAGTACACTAGTTTCTATTGCATAGTAACCTCTAAGCAGAAGCGCGTGTAGCCCAGAAGCAACAGTAGCTGTTCAATAAAGGACACAAAAATGTGATCCCATGCACCGTAATATCGTACACGCCAAACAAGAAAAATTAACTCCAAGATGAGACCGAAGAAACTAAACTTCTTCGTTGTCACTTTTTTTATTATCTATCCACAGACCAGAGACCCCTTCTTTTGATACTGAAACAAAAAAAAAAAAAATAAGTGTCCAACGAGGTTTTTTTCTGTTTTGTCGTTATATCATGAGGTACTCTCCATCCTCTTGCTGTATAGCCCTTCTCCATTTCAGGCCGCGGCCTCCGATTGTCTCACAACCGGGTATAGCATATCCCGACGGTCCGTAGAAGCTGTCTTCATCGAGTTCTTGATCCCATATTGTCTCTAGGATATCTAAGCCAGAAACCTTGTTAAAAAACCCACAGTCCCGTTGCATGTCGAAACATCGTTCCCTGATAAACATGCGGTGCTCACCCACCACGCATTCAGTGCCAGTAATGAAAAGTGGCCACATCAAAGACTTGCTCAAACCAGACGTGGTTGGTATGCAGTTAAGATGATCGAGAACGATTCGTATGGTACTCTGGAAAACATGATGTGAAGATCGAAGATGGGGATAGGCAAGCCTATCGAGATATATAATGGCTGCATAACGCCAAACGTTGGAAGAGTGCAACCAGTGATCATTCTCCACAGCCTCGTAGGCCTTGCTTGCCTTCCTCATAGAGCTTGCTGGGTCAGTGGGCTGCAAAGTGGAGGTTGAGGAAATGGGGAATTGCAAGTCTTGTGAGAAATCGACATCAGCAGACAAATAACCATAGTCAAGGGCCCTATGTCGCCAGGGAGTTGCTGCGTACTTAGAGCATGGTTTCCATGCAAGAAGATCATTTTTCATTGCATTCCAAGCTGCCCAAAACTCGTCTCGACCATCGTATTCGTTTCTAACAGGTTCAGAATTGTCGTCACCCATGTGATTGTGCCTGTAAGGCCCAGGCCTATGAAAGCTAATTGGCACTTGTTGGCTCAACATATTGACTTTTGCAAGCTTAGCCAACCTCATGAATAGATATCGATTGCATCCCGTTAGGCTTTCAAGATCCCAGTCATCGTTGGTTTCTGCAATCATATCGAGATAGTCACCTCTGAGTTGTGCTTCTCGATCATTGACTGAAGCACTCATATTGTCCAACCAAGTGAATACTGTCTCCATCCAACCCCACCGGCCTGTTACCTTTCCAACACATCGCATTCCCATCAACTTTTTAACTCCGGCAAGGTGCGTCTTGAACTGTCCAACTCCCGTTTCACAAATATGATAAAGACATAAAGTTAGTAATGTTGCCATTGCAGCGTCTGCGACTGCGAGGGAGTTGTTGGAAAGTTGACTATTGAGGAGTTTGATGGACGCATTTTTATGGGAGAGGGCCGTCGAACAATCCACGCTTTGCTCCTTCGTTACAAAAATAGGTGCTGCGGAATTATACAAAGAAGTAGCATTCGGAGAGGGCGGAGGGGATGTACTGCTGCGAGGTGACTGCGAGGAGGACCGAGATGAAAATCTTGGCGGGCTCGATCTTCTAGTTTCAAGCAGAGGTATTTTCTTCCTTTGCTGAAGATGACTGCTTGCTAGGGCGTAGACAGCCTCCATGAGCGCACTGTTTTGGAAAGCAAGTCGGAGAATATGTGATCGATAGGGATTGCTCGGACCATCAAAGGCAACGATAGAAGGGCAAACAGACTTGTCATAGTGGTCAATGAGGAACCTCAGCTCGGGTGCTAAATGTGCAAGCTGAGGGGAGAGAAGCTCCATGGGAAGTTGTGTCACAATTGACATATGTGGTGCTGCCACAGAGTAGCTGTGCTGGTATTGTCCTGAATTGGATGGTGCAACTACGGATATTGAAGCCGAATATGGGGCAAGTGTAACGGCAGCTTCTGGATCAGGATGGGCTATTTTTGATATATAGATAAGCCGTGTGATCTTCAATAACATTTGGAAGAGGAAGGCACACTTGATTCTTTGACATGACGAAATAAAAAGGAAAACAGAACACAAAATGCCTAGACTAGAACGTACCAAGCATTTCACCACCAAATGAAATGTCGGAAAGGTTGCCTACTGCTGCTGAAATTTGCTGTTGCTGTACGGCTGTGTGGCCCCAGTGGTGGTTTCGGTGTTGGTGAACGATATGGCCATCCGTGAACTGAGACCCTGGGTGAGTGGAAGTAAGCAATGGTGCATAAGATAGCATGCTAGAAGTAGTTGTGAGCGATGATGGAGGAAGAAAAGTAGAGGAGACCATGACATCGTAAGTCGAAGTGTCGGAAAGAGAGGGAGATAAAGAATAGGGACTGTCACTGTGGCCAGTGTAGGCTTGGTCATACTCAGATGAAGAAGACGAGACAATAAGCCCAGAGGGGCGTGAATTCATAGCCTCGTGCGAATAAGAAGGTTTGTGGTAGTTGAGCACTGTTGCAGATGGGTATTCCTGTCTGTGAGGTGGATGCTGGAGTGGAGGCGGGTAAGAAGACTGTATTATAGGAGTATTCACCATGCTTGTAGCATAGGACTCTGTGAGGGTTGGTGATTTCGGAGTCCGTGGGAAGGCATGTTTTGCCATTGCAGAGTGAATAGCGCTTGTAGCCGAGGGATGCTCCATGTTGACGAAATCGTAATTGGTGATAATGCTGAGCTTCTCTATGTCTCCGGTAAGTGGTCTGCTGTCAATGTCACCAAGGCAGTCACTCGCTTCCAAAGCAGTCCTCAGCTTTTTTACTCTCATTTTCGTCTGATCCACGGGTTTCTTTTTTATCGCACATCTGCGGTCCCTCTCAGCAACTGAGATGTTGGACTCAATTGAGACTGGAAGTGTCATGCCCCTCAATTTTCCACGGCTCGCAACACCGACACCCCAGGTAAGCTGCGTCCGGTACCCTTTGCATTCGTTTCCAATATCGAGGCACGGTCCGCAATAGGGCCTCCGACGATCACATATTTCTCCATTTGCTCTACAAGTGAAGCAGTCCTCAGCAGCGCCTGTGGTAGGCGCTCTCCTTCTGCGCTTTAAAGGAGCAGATGCAGGATGGGCTACTGCCGGAAGAAGCGGTTGTTGATGAACAAGCATGTTTATTGCTTTGTATATTCAGAAAACAGAGAGGAGTAGATGTAAGGGATATAAGAAGGTACAATTTGGTAGTAATAGGAGACGTGGAGATATGCGTTTGCGGCTCGAAGGATGGCAAGAATAGGCTCGGAAGTTGACCAGATGAATTGTAAGGTATAATATGAGATATCAGTAAATCATGCTGGATCGTATAGCGCAAGAATGTGATGATTGCTTTCGACGCGGGCAATTGGGTGGTAATAAGCTGGAGGCCAAGTAATGCTTTCTCAGATGCCGTGAGAATCCCAAGGCAGGGGCAATTGGTACAAGGTGAACGTCTTGCTTCGACCTGTTCCACCTGCCTCTGCCTTGGAGCATTGGAGCAGCAGTAGCGTGTGGCAGGCTTCTCACTTGTGCCATAGGAGTCTTACATACCCTCCCATCTCACCAAACAAAACGACCGTTACATCTCAAATCGGGTTGGCCGATGTCGCTGCAAGTTGCTTAGTTTAGCGGGCACCAAGTTGCTGTGTGCTTGTCTGCAGGTCGCACCCGACCACTCTTGTACGTGCGTGGTATACCCTGGAATAATGAGGGGGATCAGGATGCAAATGGATAGTAGCAGCATGGGTATCATGGGGGCGGATTTCGGCTTTTGGATTTGACCAAACCCCAGTTCCTAAATTATATGAAAGGTTTTGCAGAGTACGGTAGACGACACTGGCTTGAGTGGGAGGAGGGGTTGCCATTCACATAGGGCTTGGCAACGCTCGCTAGCCGCTCATCAAATCAAATGTAATTTGATGAGCCGGCCAGGCTACCGGCCAGGATGGGTCTTCCCTAGTCTGGTTGGTCTTCCCCACACCCACTGGCTTGTTAGCCCGTGCTGTAAAAGAATCAGGAATAGGGGTGAGAACAACCAGTACCGAAATAGAGCTAGTGAAACACACCTAGCCCAGTACCAGACTATCCTTAACTGTACCGCCTGTGGCACTGTTCCCGGCGCACGTAATTGTACTCCCTGGTAATGGCCTCGGTCATATTGATGAATCAGCGGTATATTTGCACGAGCTTTGTCTCATATATTTATTCACAGTGATCAACCTGAAGGCAGACCGTCTCGGAGCTAGGATCATGACGTTGAGGCCCCCTACAATTAAACTCCACAGGCGGCGAGCCAAATATTTGTTGTATGATGTGAGCCAAGGAAGTCGTGAAACGTACCAGTATCAGCGGACACTTTAATTTAATTCGGGAAGGAAGGCGCGAGTAGGCAAGAGTTGCAAAAGAGCTCTTGAAGGGTATTTCTATTCTGCATCCAAGCACGCTAAATCAGACCCTGGCTTGACTGAAGAATTTGAGCCTGAAGAGCTAGGCAACTTTCTCAATCTTTGATCCCTCTCTAATTGCTAGATAACATAGGTTGGGGATGCTCTGTTATACTTCTTAGCTGCAAGTGTTGTCGTGGCTGCAAAGCCGCCAATGCAAGTTGGGAAGAACCCAAGGTCATGAGGATTGTAATCATCAATTATGACTCTTGGTATGTATAAAAATATATATGCAGGATATCGAGAGTCAAAGTTACAGAATATATGTATGGTATGCGTATATAAGTACAGTGTAATAGCATAGTAATCTTTTCATTGAGTTCCTTCATCCTGATAGTACCACCTTATTAGGAAGGTTAGACTCTGAGTGACGTCCTTAGGCTTAGACTCTATCTAGGGAGAAGGCCTCTCCTTCTCCCAGATCCTCAGAGGAATGAACATCGTTGACACATTCCATCACATCCTAAACCAATGTGCGCTAGATAGATACTACCCCATATCATTCGAAAATTCGGGCATCTAAATCGCACCCTAAATCGCGCCAGGTGCTGTGTTGTACCGGCTTGGGCTAAGCATGAGTAGTGCGAGAACGAGGCTAACTACATAGGGGACTAGATTCTAATGAATGGCCCCTGTCAGCAAAGTTAACATCGACTCCAGAATAATACAATGACTAGACTAACACCATGCAATCAATACCATCATGCTGAAGTCCCTGACAGAAGGATATTACATTCAGGACGCCCCGACCCCAAAACCTGGGATAACCAGACTACAACTGCAGTATCGACTGGGTGATTTCGAAGACTTCGACACTTCCAGTGGAAAGCCAAGCGAAGATAGAATCCCAAGCCGTTGTCAAATCGCCGTTCCAAAAACCATTATAACTCATCCAGCCAAACCAGGATCATGAGACTTACCCTTATCTACATAACCGTGCTTCAATTCACCTATTAGTAGTATCCGTTGAGAGATATGTTAAACAGGGGTAACTTATCTAAAAAAAAATTGGAAGCCATATCTTGCAGTGCACTACAAGATATAGCTTCATAGATTAATCCACAGTGCCAAGCACCCATAACAGCATTGTCTCTTCCCACAGCAGCTCCCATTGAACCATCGACAAGTTACATACTTATTCCCGTTGAAGCCCAACCAAGCTAGGAAGTATTCTGTCGGACAAGCACTAGGCTTTGACATCTCCATATGAAGCGTCCCGATCGAGCAAAACAACCAAGTGACGGAGCATCCCGGAAATAAACACACAGTTGAAGGTGGAAATGGTAGCAAAGGCTGGTGTCGAGTAACACTCAATGTTTTCGCCTTTGTTTGACCTCAGTTAAACGTGTTCTTGTGTGCACCCACCGCCATTCATTGGAAGATGCCCATCATTCCGTGATATTTGATCATTGCTTTCTTCGTTTCCAAGTACCAGCACAGAGCCCAATTCCGTATGTATGCACAGAACCCCCATGGACAGTCTTTGTTTCCTCTCCAGTATACACCGGAGGCACGGACAAAAGGAGACATCCGAAAAAGCCGTGATAATTTGAGTTTGGTCCCATCCATGTAACTGTAAGGGACCATGCCAAAGTTGAATGCCGTAGCAATCATTAGCACAGGATGTCGGCCTATCTTCAATGAAGAATCGCAGAGGGGTAATACTCCGCAAGTGGAGAGGGCGGGCAGAACAATGTTGGGTACTGGCAGAGGTGGTCTCATCCAAGCCAAATGAGAAACATCTGATGGTAGAGCGACTCTGAAGAAAGAGAGCGCAAGGCGACGAGACTTGCGCATCTGGGGCGTGACGCCATGCCATTATAAACTGCGAGAACATTGTGTTTTCCGTATGTGACCCTAAGCTGATGGTTTTTATTGCCTATCAGAGAAATGAAGATTCGCTACGCTTCGCAGTGTCATTCACTTATTTGCGTCACGGTGCCGACGATAGTCTTCAGGGTATAGGATGAAAACACAATGTTCTCCATTTGTAGGCAGTCTTATCACTAGAGTGACCCGACGGCGTGCCCTTGAACAAGCTCAACCTACGCTCAGTTCCCAACGGAGCAATCCATGAGGAGAGCCCGCCAGAGCCTTCCCATCTTCCCCTGTACTCAACAATGACCCAGCACCAAGAACTAACACTCGGTAAGACCGGAGCGGAACTTCGTCTCCACAGGCTGTACTTAGATGTACTTGACTGACCTTCCCCACATCATCGAGAGTTGGATTCCATTGAACCAGCACCTGGAAACAGTATGAGAAGGCCTTTCCTGCGCGACTTCGACTGAGAACTTAGGGTTAAGTTCCGCAACTTTGGAGCTCTACACAGAGCTCGCCACACTCAAATCCTATTGGCCATCTAGGCAGCCGGAAAAGGTAGGGAGATATGCATGTGATATCCAAAGCAACAGTAACCATGAGGGGGGATTGGCTGTGATGTATGTGAGTGTCGTTGTGACGAATTGGGTTGTGGAAGCTGGGGAGAAGAAATCACGTCTCTTGTAACACAGTCGGGCTCCTCAAATGAGGTAAAGGGTGGGGGGTTTTGCAGCACAAGAAGAGCATAAAACCGGAGACAGGGACGAAAGGGTTGAAAACAAAAAATGGCTGAGAGGGGTCGAGGCATTGGGATTTGTGGTGATGTAGAAGAAATGAAGGAGTTCGGCTGGGAAGACGCGTTATTTGTACTTACAGGTGGGTATTGTTGGAAAGTACGTGAGTCATACCGTTGATCACCGCTCATCGTACAGGTTATGATGTTATGATGGTGCAACTCACGTAACTCCAGCATATACCTGCTTCACAGTATTGCTTAACCTGCTATAGTATCTATCTGTGATTTTCTTTGTGACTTTCTACTACCTCGCTCGAAGCTACTATCATGGGGGAAGTAGTTTGGGTCATTGGTCGCCATACGTCCCAACGCGGGGCTCAAGAGCTACTCACACAACCTGATGTGTATGGAGCCTTGAATGCAAACGTATGCTGCGCTGCTGTTGAGATGCTGTTATATTACTGATATTTCCACGGTGTTAGTATGACCTGGTTACAAGTTTCATCACGAACATGACCTTCAGAGGGCGAGTCGAGCAGACCTTATCAGAAGCGAGCACAGAAGGCAAATCTGTGGTTGGGATAAGATCTATGGACGACGATGAAGTGAACATTCACCCTGCTGAATATGTGCAACAAGTTGTTTCTTTTACAGCGCCTTGGATAGAGTTGGATTCAGACGATCCTCTTGTGGCCCATGTCTCCAAACAGGTACCGCCCCTAACTGACATTCACATTTACAGCAAGTTTGGCTGAAGCTTACTCCTTGGTGTTTGAAGGTGTTGAGACATGAAGTGGCATATGCCAGCTTTTGTGGAGTCAATAACATCGTTATTGCTGGCCCCAGGCGTCGAGCCAACATCGCACAGTATGCACACGCAGTCGCCTCGGTGTTGACGACAAGCCCCTACATTCAATTTCATATTGATCTGTCGTTGGTTGAGGATGAAAGTGCAAATGCCGATACTGGAAACCTTAGCCACATATATGATTCTTATGCTATGTGGGATTTGTGGAATACAGTCCGATCAGTATGCAAATATAATCCCAGATTATCACTAAGTTCGTGCGCACCCTAATGCGTAATGCGGCCATACACATGCTTACAACTTTTGTGATTGTGCCAGGTTTAAAGATACCTCCAAAACTCCCAAACATGGATATTCAAACTCGCTGGTTTACTGAGCCTATTCGAATATTGAATATTCAAGCTTCAATATACGTCCCAAATGCCAAAGGGTTTCCTGTTCTTTCGAAAAGTCATCAAAATCTCATCAACCGATATATGAAGCAGCGACCTGCACCTTTCATACTTCTTGGAGATACTCCACTATTGCCGAGCACCCCAACCGCAAGAAAAGGCCCACATGACTCATTGAATTGGCTTCATTACCTTCAGCATATGTCTAAGAATCAGAAACCTCTCTCAGCTGTAGAGAAATTTGGAGCCGGCTATCAAGATTATCTACAAGCCCCGTTACAGCCACTTACAGACAATTTAGAGAGTACAACATATGAAGTCTTCGAGAGGGATCCCGTAAAATACGAGCAATACGAGAAAGCTACTCGTCTTGCACTGGAGGAAAGAGACCCAGATTCTACCACGTTCGTTCCCAGGCCCCTAGGAATTCTTCACAATATGTGATACCAGGCTAATGAAAACTCGTTCAATCAGTATCGTTGCGGTTGTGGGTGCTGGTCGCGGCCCCTTAGTATCCCGAGCACTTCAGGCAGCTGAAAGTGCCGGGAGGAATGTTCAGCTATTTGCGGTTGAGAAGAACCCAAACGCCTATGTCACCTTGTTGCGACATAACAGGGAAACCTGGGGAGGGCGAGTTACCGTGATAAAATCAGATATGAGGTCATGGAAGCCTTCTTTTAAAGTGGATATACTCATTAGTGAGTTGTTAGGGAGCTTTGGCGACAATGAATTGAGCCCAGAGTGCTTGGATGGTGTCCAAGGGGTACTAAATCGTAAGTCACACCCACAATCTTATCACTTTAAGTTCTGAGGCTCGACATATGGCAATCATGCTCACGCTTGATGCTTAGCTGCTGGTGGCATTTCTATCCCCACCTCTTACTCAGCTCATTATTCACCATTAATGGCACCGAAAATTCATGCCGATATATCTGGTCGACTCAGCGCTGATCCAAACGGGCCGGAAACGCCCTATGTCGTCTATCTACACCAGGTTGAGCTTCTTGCTGAAAACCAATATATACACAACGCATGGGAATTTACGCACCCTCAACCCGTCAATGCATTTGCTCCGAGCAGCATTGCGGGGTTACAGGCCTCAGGCTTGACGGAGGGATATAACGAGCATAATATAAGGTTCTCGAAATGCACTTTCAAGATCCCGAGAAGAGGCATAGTGCATGGGCTGGGTGGGTATTTTGAAAGCGTGCTGTATCGGGACGTGGAGCTGAGCACGAGACCGGACACTATTGACGCAAAGAGTAAGGATATGATTAGCTGGTTTCCAATATTCTTTCCATTGAAGGTACGTAATTTCTTTCATGTACTCAGCGCCAATGGGGCTCTTTTGCTTGTGCACATGGCAGGGACTTATATACTTTCTCATTTTACAGAACCCAATTTACGTCCCAGATCTCTCCGAGCTCGATATCTCTATGTGGCGACTCACAGACGACAAGAAGGTTTGGTACGAGTGGATTGTAGAAGCATATACAGTTTTGGACGATGACCAGCGGTTTAGACTGGGTGTTAGCGATCTACATTCGAGTAAAAAAGTTGCTTGTTTGATGTAGTTATACCTTAGGGATCTGCACCACGCATCGGCTTCGTTTGGTTTTCTATTGATTTGATTGAGGTGGTATTCTCCCTCCTATTGTGCCTTATATGGTTCAGAACAGGGTGCAGGGATGCATTTAGGTATCGTAGGTACGGGACTGGTGTTAAGGTGCCGCATATTGTCAAAACACTTCGGCAGTGTAGCTCGTATACAGATTTATACTTATCTGACTGTGTTTAGGAGCTGGCTTTAAGTAATCAATTTTTGCCCGTCGCTTTATGCCCATTATTTTGCTAACCATATGTGTTTTAGACTTCCATTTTCGGTAGTCTGCATTGAGAACGGTTTAGACTGAGTCTAGCTTAGGTTAGCTACAGCTCATTTTCACTTTTTATATAAAAAGGAAAACATATGCATTTCAGCCCCGGACTACTGTATCCCAATTCGTTCAACACAAGCTTAGGTATTCGGAATCGCCCTCGTTGGTCTGCTCTCTTCCCCCTACCGGTCGTACTGTAGCAGTTAAGACAAATGACCCTCATAATATACAGACGGTCGACCGTTGAGACGGCGATTCGTTCAATTCCTCTTTTAGTATGATGTGCCTTGATAGCTGACCACTGACATGATTAACATAACGGTAAATAAGCGCAGGCGAAATAGACAGCGTTGGAGCGTGCAATAGATAGAATTAGCTTAAGCCCCTCACGAGTAGTTGTCAGATATCCGCGAGACCCTGCGACTTTCAACCCAAGCCAAACTTGAAATTGGAGCTGACTGCCACAAATCCTTGATTGCCGCTTCATGACAATCCTCTTACCTCCTGTTTGTAGCTGCTCTGGATGCATAATCTTCCTTCTTGCATGCATTAAAAAGGCATCTAGAGGAAGTGTTGAAAAGAACGACAAGAGTTTGAAGTTGCGTAATTTCGGCGATAAACCAACATGCAGTAACACAATTATACCGCATGCTAGCACTTCTTTAGGGTGACACTGAGTCAATTATGCCCTTCTTTTCCGTCTTTCGATCTGCCCTGGCTGTTAACCATCGAATAATACCATTTCTTTCCCTTCGTCATTTCAATAGTAGGTTCAGGTAATTGGAATTGTTTGATATTAGGGACCATATAAATGGGGATTTTCCAGCGATATCTTGCAAAAACTGGCTTGTTAATTCGTCCAGAGTTTTATTCCACGACTACAGACCCCAATCCGAGCAACCAGCTAAGTGCCCATAGGCAAAACAGGATTAGAAAAACACAACTAGGCTCTCATAGAGGTGAGGAAAGTATCATATCAGTAGTGGCCTAGCCCTAATTAATAGAGTTCCTTAATAGGTCAACACCGCGACACATATTATAGTTTAGACCAGCAGCAGAACCTTCTTCTCTTCTTCTTTCATCACCAGAAAGAGTATCTCATTAGCAGCATTATGCTATGAGATAAGTGTTTACTTATTGATTTAGCAGATAATGATATCGGAGGTTCATGTTGCCAGAGATGGCGTTCATGCCTAGATTTCTTAGATTGAACTGTCTTCTAGCCAACACTCATTAGTTGACCTCTGGGGGTTTGATGAAGATTTATTTGCCTGGCCCGAATACTTTACTGGCAGGATGGTTATGCTGGAGAAGGTAATAATGCAGCACGCACTGGAATTCACTTGGAGAAATACTAAATGGGCACCAGGGACATAGGTGTTAGGATTAAATGCCTAGCATCCGAGATCTCTATTTTCGTCCAGCAGAAACATGTATCTCAGTTGCGCGGGAATTCAGGGCTTGGAGTCAAGAATCCAGGATGAATATAATGTTGAGATATTTGAGAGAGTGGACAATAGAATTGAACACCTGGATCAGGTGGATCGTCAGGTTTGGTATGTTTGGGCCTATATTGTTGTATGGGCCCTTCGATCGAAGCCACTGGTTGCTTTCGCTGGCATATATTCCAGGTACACGATACGCAATTGAAGGGTGAAATGCTTGCAACTATTGACGCAGCTTTCAACAGAGCAGTTGGCAAGGCCATTACCGGGATTAGGATTTGAAAAAAGTAATGCTGGGGCAGCGCAGGAAAGTGATGTAAATTAAGGTTTTTTACTTTAGTTCTGGGACTGGATGGACTTCTGTTAAATAATAGCATAATGAGCCTGAATACCAAAAATATTGTCTAAGAGAAAATGAGCCTGTATATTCCACATAGTTTGTGTCCCGAAATGCCACAGTCTCAGGGTAATGATTTATTATACCACCCCCTGGATGGGGTCTCTTTTTTTTTTTTTTTTTTTAATACTCAGTACTCCTATTCAATCCCAACAAGGGGACTATGAGGAGCCACCCGGAAACCCGGGTGGATTCAGAACGAGGCAAGTTAATCAGCCAGGTCCACCGCGCGCAGAAAGCAGAAGACTAAGTACAAATATCGTGAACCACGAAACTGTGTAAATCAGAATATTGTGTAAGACAAAAATTGTGTACCTTAACCCTAACCAAACACAGAGTTAACAACCGGCATAGAACTGACATGAATAACCAGACTACTCATGACCACGAACTCGGTGGGTCTAAAAGCTGGTATCAACCAATCCCCCCGCCCCAGCCACACCGAAGCTTGTACTCTCAACTATAAAACCCTGCTCACTCTAGGCTCAAACTGATATGAAATCCGGACCTTGGGTATGTGTTACCCACCCCCCCCCCAAAACTGGTATTTTGGACACATTAAGTTACCCTGAAAGAATGAATTAAAAGAAAAAAATTGAAAAGAAACAACGGACACATGCCTCATACTAAATACGGACCGGAAGCTACAGCGTCGCAGAGTCTAAATAAAACACAATCCAGGGCCCTATAAAGTTAAGGCACGAAACACAGCAAGTTTGTGGACTAGGAGCTGTTGTTATTGTTATGCACATGAAGTGGTACATATGCGCTCATCCGCTAGGTTCCTACTTATATCTAAGATCTGACGATAGTCCCAACGAGAGGAGGTCTCGGTGCGACGATCTCGGAGATGTACAGCTGTGAAGCGCTAGCTATGAAGTGTACTTACCCGCTAAGGTATACAATATCTTCGAGCAAGGAATTGTGCAGAGGGCCATACTGTGAAGAAAGGAGAGGGTGCGAGACATATAAGCCCATCTGATCTCCCAGCCTTCAGATATCTATCCATATTGCTCTCTTGAAAGAGTATAACATACCAATCTTCAACTTTCATCCCATCTGAGTTTATCTTCCCAACCACTCCAAGCCATGTCTAAGGCCTCCTCAATTACTGGGGCAGCTAAAGTTGTACCAACGCAATACGACTCCATCGGGCAAACCTACACCCCCGTCACTTACCTACCCACCGTCCGCCTTACCACCTCCAATATCTGGGACACCGTCACTCCCCTCCTTACCTCCTGCTCCAGCAAACCCGTCCGTGCCCTCGACATTGCCTGTGGCACGGGGTTCTATACCCGCTCCCTCTTAGAACGGGGTGCCGATTTTGTAGTCGGCTCCGACATCTCCACATCAATGGTGGACACAGCCCGTACCCAGAGCATACACCTCCAGAACTCCATTACATATTTCGTAGCCGACGCCTCCTTCCCTGCCTTCCCCCCCAAGGAAACCATGGCCGGACAGACTCTTCCCAAGGGTGAGCTCTTCGATGTCGTCACTGGTATCTCTTGCACCCAATTGCTCTCGGGGTATCTTGATAAATATATTCAATATTAAGGAAAAATTTCTAGCCAAAAGAAATCCTGCTCCGAGACTGTAATACAGTGGATACTAGTTGATATTCTATATATCAGCGCTTATACCCGCCCCCTCCACCCCAACTATCATATATACACACTTGAAGTCCGGAATAGCTTTCTAGCTCCATAGGTTACTCAGGATAGCTAAAGAAAATCCTGCTGCGAGATCAAATTGCTCCTCCGAGGCTGTAATACAGTGGATACTAGTTGATATTCTATATATCAGCGCTTATACCCGCCCCCTCCCCCCCAACTATCATATATGTATACCTGAACTCCGGAATAGCTTTCTAGCTTCATAGGTTACTCAGAATAGCTAAAGAAAATCGTACTCCAAGATCAAATCGCTCCTCCGAGGCTGTAATATAGTGGATAGTTGATATTCTATATATCAGTACTTATAAAATACCCCTGATTAAGAACCAAACAGCTCACATAGACTCGTTTGTTCAGTGGTTATAGACCTTGTTCAGCTTGTTCAGAACAATATAGACTCTCTTGGAGCAATATAGAGTGAAATCTAAAATGCACGCTTGAATACATAGCAAAGCATATCCTAAATCATTGGGTCAAACTGAATCCTTTCCGATTCTCAAAACTAAAGATATAGTAATACCAAATCGAGAGTCAAATTAAATGCTGTCGATGACTCTCAAAACTAGAGATAATATACAATGCACTAAATGAATGAAATCCCAAACAAATGCTTTGGTAGACATTTGTTCTGCCATTGTTATTATGACAATGTGTACAGAGAAGACTTTTGGTGTGAGCCTCTGTACATATTATATATAATAACATACATGACGTATACAGATATACAGAACAAGTATTGGCAATATGTACAGCTGATCGCACAACGCGCAAACCGTGGTGCCGGGGGCATTCAGGGTAAACCCCATGAACCAGATGCCCAGACGTATTCCCAGTTCTGCTTCTATTGAGCAACCGCAATTATCCTTATATACAGTACATCACACATCACACCCCCTCCGCCCACTCGCATTATTTGCGCTCCCTGCGATGTGCAAAAGCCGCTCCTCCCTGCTCTTCTCCAGCATAACCAGTAAATGCACCGTTTTGACCATTAGCTGCTCGTATTTGAGTGTGTATGTGACCTGCATATATCACCAGCATCATTATTCGTTATTCATTATTTCATTAGCTACCAAAATCCCTGTCCAATTATTGTGTGGGGAACGGTTTTTTTTTTTTCTTTTTCGGAAGGGGGCGTACATCGGGCTCTATATGTACAGGTGTTAATAGTGATTGTTGTTGTCCCTGCCTCATATTCCCTCTTCCCGTCACGCGGACCTTCAAACCTGCGAGGCCGTGGTCGCCGATCCAGAGGATGCGGTCTTTATCCCAAATCCCAGTATCACCAACAACCTTAACACACTCCCC